>PVIW01007919.1:0-66811 GCA_004026585.1 Noctilio leporinus | reverse complement strand
GTAAAGGGTAAGATTGTTGTGCAGACTTAAGTCTTTCCCTTCCCCATTGATGAGTTTCTAGAGATTTCTTCCTCTAGGTACTGAAAGAGAGATGGAGGGAGACACTCCAACAAATGGAGATGTTGCTGATCAATGTAAATATTTCTTACAAGAGGGTAACTTCTTGGTTTTCAGAGCTTCTCCTGTGTCTGCTGTTTCTTAAAATTAACCAACTCAAGGCAATTGTTAGGCCAAAGGAATATTTTAGGGTGGTGTGTTATGCCCCTCTTTAACACTGAAAGGTTGGAATCAGAGACCCATGGAGCATAGTTTCTGGTGCTGTCACTGTTTTTATAGTATGCCCTGTTTCTGCCTCTCACATGCTTGCATGCAAACAATTTCCCCTTTGCTTATCTCAGTCACAGCTCTTCCCAAGCCTATGTTGTGTTTCTGGGTCACTAGTGCATTCTTCTGTTTGTATTATTAGTCTTATCACATAGATCTCTAATATTTCCCCCAACAGATTGTTCCTTTAGGTGAAAGCCACTTCCTACCCATTTCTGTAGTAGTAGTAATTTGTTCCCACTAAACCAGCAGCATGTGTAGTAAAAACATGCTTTAATGAGTCTTGTAAAGCTAGAATCCAATCCTAGCTCTACACTGGAAATGGAACCTGAGGGAACCTCTTAACCAGCTTTTCCCTATCAATAAAATGATAATTATTTTTCCCTCACTATTTTTCCAAATTGTTTTCAAGTTTTGGGTTTCCAGACTTGTTTTGAAATAAAACATGTTATAATGCATCATAATGCCTTAATTCAGTACTTTGTTGTGTGTGTGTGTGTATAGACAATACTCATATGTTATTTAAGGATTGCCCTTTTCTTTTTATCTGTACCTAGTAAGTGCTCAATGTAAGTTTTGTTGGTTCATCCTAAGATATTAAGTGAGAATTAAAGTCATAATCCTCTTTGACACACTGGCTGGGATGTTGAGCAACTTCATGTACCTTGTTCCTCTTAGATTTCAGGGTATAGTTCTGCACTTTGATAAAGAATACTTTTGACTGAATTTCAGTTTCTCACAAAGTATCTGCAGCTTTGGTTCACTTGCCATACTCTGCTCAAGGCACTGAAATAAAGTGTATAGTAGAAATCAGCTTGGAAACACAAGCACCTGTCAAAATGTGTTATTTCTGAAGCAGCAGGAGAACATCAACAATGCTTACTTTCAGTGGGACAAAGAGTTCTCCAGGTCTGCAGCAGGTTAAAAGCCTATGGTTAACACCTAAAGGAGTAGTGTATACATTCAATTGATTAAATATTATATATAGCTGAGGTGGAATAGGAAGAGACATAATGACAAGTGACAAAATATTTTCCTTGTGGCATTATATGCTATGTATACACTATAATAATTTGAGGTCTTAAAAATTATAAAACCACCTTTCCTTTCCATCTCCTCTCTCTTCTGAAAACACACACAAACTTAATTATTATATATAAACACATACTGCCCCATTAGACACAAAAAGGTGGTCTGAAGTTTGTTTCTGGATAAAAATCCAATGTAAAGATTCTCCCCAGTAGAAGTCCTGACCTGTTTTCAGAAGTCTTCTCTTGTTTATCTAGAGGCCCTTATACTCTGTCAGAGTGTTAATAGGGTGGTACCAATTACCCAAAATATGTTGAAGATTAGTGTTGCCATAGTGTTGCACTATGGGTTATGGACATTTAAAATGGTTTATGATATGGACCCCAATCTTAATGAATTATTTTGAGGATACTAAGCCTAATTTTATAATTTATTTTAGCAATAAATTATATGGCTCATAACAAGGGAGCAGTGACAATAAAAAGAGTACAGATTTGGGGCTTACATAGATTTGAGGTTGAATTCCTACTCACATAATGTAAGGAAATGCTCCCAGCTCCTTTTCCTTTTTTTTCCAAAAAAGACTATTATTAATGTTCAAGTCACAGAGCTTTGGTAAAGGTCAAGTGAGACATCTGATTGACAGATAGTAACCACTCAGAAATGCTAAGGCTGCTTTATTTTATTTTCTTAGGATATTCTTTGCAACACAAAGTAGAATAAGGTTCCTCAAACTATTTGTGAAAAAGCCCTCCCACACTCCTCTGTTTGACTCTACCTGTCACAGACTGACACTTTTGTAAAATACAAGAAAAATAAGTTACGAAAAAAGTAGAATGAAAAAAAAAATAAATAATATAGAAAATATAAGCCCACACTTTACTATTATATGCCACATAATGAAATATGCAGCCAGACTGCCTGAGGGTTCCCCAGGCACACACTGAACTCTCTGCCTGCCTTATCATGGACTCTGACAAAGGGCCCCAGACCTGATACAGCCTGGTCTGCATGTTACTTACACTTTCAGTAGCTAACTAAAGGTAGAAACATGGTCTTTAAACTTAATCTGATTAATTGTAGCAATTTTGAGTTAATCTGTTTGAAACCTTCACTTCATGCCAATATGTACAGAAAAACCAATCTTCATTTTCAAGTGATAATTAAGACCTGACCCAAGGAAGTAATCAGGCACACACAGACATCAAGGACATGAACAGGGATATACACAGAAGAAAGTTAACCAGACTCACTGCAAAAGATGAAAGAATAACAGGCAGCCTGGGCATTCCTCTCGAACAAGGGTCCCAGTATTCAAAGCAAAGAGGAAATGAAAATGAATGCATGCATTTCACAATGTAGAACTTTTAAGGCTATACAATAATCAGTTTGCTTTCCTGAGAATGTGGAAATCACTGACCTTGTGGTGTGAGCTTCCATTTTCTACTTCTTTCACTACATGTTAGACTTTAATTCAGAAAGAGCTATATAAAATGCACAACTTTCTGTGGCACTCTTCATGCCACTGCAGGACTGTTATTGTCCTGGTTCTGTCTGTCTTCTCTGAACTTAGCTTTCTTTCCTAGCTCTGCAATTAGCCTTGAATTTAATGTTCTAATTGTTCTGCATTCTTAGTTCTCTGCTTACACCTCATTTTTGCATTCATTTGTGCCTTCTTTTGTTCATTCAGTTTCTTCTGCTTAGCCCAGCATCAACCCCTCCTTGCCTGGCTGACTTCTAATTATTCTTCAAGATTTACTTCAGATGCCCCCTAGAAGAAAATATTTCCTGACTTCCCCCTCTCCCTGTCCAGTCTAGACTGTCCATGCTCTCTGTGCCAGCAATTGCATCTGCATAGCTTGACTACTGAACCAACCACATTATTCTGAAACCATCTGTTTGTCCTCATTTCTTATTCATCAGCAAGTGCCCAAGAAAAGTTTAAGAACTGCCCATAAATGAGGTAGCTGTCATGGCCAGGTTAAGAAACACTCAAGGATAGGCTTATAAACTGATAAGCAAAAAAATATTATTATACAAATGTGGCTAAGGTAAAGCAGTACCAAAGATCATTACTCACCCATTAGTTAAACAATAACTACATGACCAAGACAATCTGTACACAGCTCTTCCCCTCTCCCTCTACACTCTGTTCCTCCTTTATATAAACTAAATATATATATACATACATTTCAAGTCCAATCGATTGAGTACCATCAGCTATCAAGACAAAGTCTTCACTTTGGGTAGCAAAGAACATGAGACCTGGTCTAGAATAATGGATGAATACTGAGTTTTTATTGAAATTTTGGCCTTGCTCCTTACAAACTTAACAAGCTCTTAAACTTTCTAAATGTCTGTTTACTCAACTGAAAAATCATGGTAATAACCTATATCATAGGATTAATTGAGAGTTTTGTGGCATGATTTACATAAACACCTGATACAGTGTCAGACACAAAAAATGATGACTATTATGATTTGAAACAGGTATTTTTATCCTATTTAAACACTTGCTTTATGAGACTCTGCTGTGTAATTTCTCACAGCCTAACATTGCATTACCAGGAAATAAATTTTATGGGGAATAAATTGAAGACACATCACAGCATGCCTTTACTTGTCTTAAAACCTCCTTAAGCCCTGCCTGGTGGCATAGTGGATAAGGTGCCGGCCTGCAAACCCAAAAGTCGCTGGTTCAATTCCCAGCCAGGGCAACATAACCAGGTTGCAAGCCAGGTCTCTCCAGCCAGATCCATAGCTGGAGGCAGGTGAAAGGCAACCACACATTGATGTCTCCCTGCCTCTCTGCCTCTTTCCTTACCCCTCTCTGGAAATAATAAATAAAATCTTAAAAAAAAAAAAAAAAAAAAGGAAGAACCATGGACATGGACAACAAGTAGGATTGATTTTGATGGGTGGGTGGGTGGGGAAGGGGACAGAGGGGAAGAAAAGGGGATGGGTGCAATACCACAACAATTTAATTTAATTTAAAAAAACCTCCTTAAGGTTTTAATATCTGATCTAAGGAGCCATTTCTGAATCTTTCCTGTATCAAGAAGATGTTGAAAAATCTGAGTTTTTCCACATTGTGGAGCCCATGCTAAAGAGCTGGGGTGAAACAACATGAAGGCAAATGGAAATGTCGGAATAATTTACTAGATGAAAATAACTTCATGTTGGCATTCAAGACTAGAGTGGATTAGATAACATGGAAACAGATACATATATAGTTAATTATACTTGTTTACAAATACAGATATAGATACTTCAACTAGCTCAAAGAACCATTAAAGAAGCAAAGTGGAGGGACAAAGAAATGCCACCCTTTGAGCATAAAAGTAGACTTGTGAACTTCGCCTTTTTTTTTTTTTTTTTTTTAAGATTTATTTATTATTTTTAGAGAGAGGAGAAGGGAGAGATGCAGAAAGGGAGAGAGACATCAATGTGTGGTTGCCTTTCACCTACCTCCAGCCACAGACATGGCTGGAGACCTGGCTTGCAATCTTGTTATGTGCCCTGGCTGGGGATTGAATCAGTGACCTTTGGATTCATAGGTCAGAGCCTATCCACTGAGCCACCATCTAGGGCACCCTTTACCATCTTTTGAGAAAATATTTACTCTTGGCTTTTTGTACAGACATTTGCATTGGTCTACTTTTAAATCTGGGGAAGGAGTGGTATGGGCATTTAGGCATGGGAAAATGTTCTTGGTTTCCCAGGAATGTGATGGGGAAAAAATTAAGCAATGTTTAAAATATTAAAGAATGTCTTATAACTAATGCATTAGGGCCCTTGGTTCCCAGGTCCCTGTGCTTCTGCCCCTGACAAAGGTGAACCTAGATCATGCTTAAAAAAGAGCAAAGGTCAAGGTGAACTGTTCACTTTGAGCAGTTGGCAACACCATCACCAGGTTTCAGCAGCCAGCTGAAAGTTGCTGGAGATTAGACTTACGAAAAAATCAGAAGTCAGAAAGCATGAAGAAGGTGGTATGTAAGACAGAAATTTAAGTTCATTGGGGTCATTAATGCTGAAATAATAGATTTACTGCAGCAGAATATGGCCAGAGACACCATGATTGCTAATCTCCTCATACCTTCCTGGCCTATGGAAAATATAACACACAGCACTCAAGCACTTTTGATTTGTTCCTGAGCAAAACTGCTTTCATCTGCCCTTGCTGAAAAACAGTACTTGACTTTTCTGTTTTCCTCCTTGCAACAGCCCCTGAACTTATTCCTTGACTTTCAAAAATCATTTTTTTTAATTCTTTTATTTTATTTTATTGTTGTTGTATTACATCCATCCCCTTTTTGCTCCCCTCTGTCCCCCTCCCCACCCACCCATTCCCCCCAAAGTCAATCCCACCTGTTGTCCATGTCCATGGTTCCTTTATACTAGGTTCTTGTCTAAGCTGCTCCCCTTCTTTGCCTCTGCCTCCCCCCTCCCCCCAACCCATTCCCCCGGACCACTAAAGGCCTTTTCCTTGTATTCATATACTTGGTTCTGTTTTGCATTTTTACCATCAGGACAAGGAGAGAATCCATCTCGTTGTACAAACCAGGGTTCTCTTTAAGTGCATGTTGATACATTTCCACTAATTATGTACCCACTGGAGTTTATAAACCAGAATGGAATTGGTGGGAGTGTGAACTCGGAACCCTGGGCTTCCTACCTGTGTAACCTTGGCCAAAATGGGCATGAACTCTACAATGTGAAGGTTAGATATATTTATGTAAAGTCTCTTTTAACACAGAAAAAGAGAAAACCAAGTTTTGTTCCCCTATCCTGACATCATGAAATAGCTGAATAAAAGCATCTGTAAAGTCTAAAATACAATGCTTAATGATGCCAGTGGTGATTTTCTGCTTTGAAAACCCTTGACAAAGGATGAAGTTCAATTTTCAGATTTTTCCAGAGACTAAGACACATCTAACTCCACTTTCTAACATGCCTCAATAATATGCCTTTTCTCCTCACTATCTCCTCCAACACTTCTATGCTAATTTTCATCCTTCAGATAATGCTTTTCTATATTTCTAATTGCTCTTTCCTCTTGAAATATTCTTTCTTACTTTTCTCCATCAGTGCACACTCTGTTAGTTTCACAGTTCACCTCAACACTCACATTATTCATGAATTGTCCCCCGAACGTCCTGATGCACCTATTCTTAACCAGTGGTATGTGGTCATTCTGGTGGAACACAACAGTTATCTAAAGTAATGTTTTCCACAAGTGTCTTAGAGCTATCACCATAATCCATTTCAAGTCCTTTGTCCCCATCCTGAGCTGAACCACGTAAACTGTCCACTCATATTTCTACACATCCTTGGTTACCCATGCCAATTAACAGGTTATTCCTATTTTCATTTCATTTTATTTAAGTCCTTTGTTTATTTTATTTATTTATTTTTTACCACCAGACTATATTAATTTTAGCTAATATCTCCTAAGTCATCAAGAACTTAGAAAAATAGAAGCCATCTCTTTGGTAAGACATAGCTGAACTCTTTCTTTTGGTATATAACAACATGATTATTTCCATACTTGAGTCACTTTCCTTAACCATCCCCATATCTATTACTATGGCTATGAGTCTGGTTTCCTTGTGACTATGAAAATAGCACCTCTGTGCCTGTCTTTCCTGTATCTTCAGCTTCTCCCTCTCTGATGACTTTTCCCCCTTTGAATTAAAACCTGATTTTCCCCTTAGTTTAGCATCTCTTCATTTCATGTTACATTTCCTTTGTTTTCAGAAGTAAAGTTTTAGAAAGAATCATTGACATGAAATGCCTCTAATATGTCAACCACCATTCACCCCTCTACTTACTTGGATATGAGTTCCCTTAAATGCCTTTTACCAACTCTCCAGGATGTAACATGTTCCTGAGGAAAAGACATAGGTTCCCAGTGGGGCAGAAGTGGAGCTGAAATCAAACCTCTCCTATCACAATGCATGTAAACTTGAGCAATTTAAAATATCTCTTCTGTCTCAGCATCTCCTTCTATAAAGTTAGAGTAATCCTGACATATAGTATAGTTAGAGTGTGAACACAAAATGACAATATACACTAAGTGGGCCATTCAGGACATTGGGCACATTGAATCTTTTTAAATTCAGTATCTCAACAAGATTTTCTCACAATAGACAACTCCTCTCTCTCTCTCTCTCTCTCTCTCTCTCTCTCTCTCTCTCTCTCTCTCTCTCTCTCCCTCTCTCAGAATTCACTTCACTGTTCCTTCAGTGATACCTCTCTTCTACTTTTCTTCCTATTTTTGGTTATACCTTCTCATTTTTCATTTTTCTCTTCCCTTTTTTCTTTCTTTTTTAATAAATTAAATTTTTTTCTTAAAGATTTTATTTACTATTTTTAGAGAGAGAGGGGAAGGGAGAGAGGCAGAGAGGGAGAGAGACATCAATGTATGGTTGCCTTTCACCTGCCTCCAGCTATGGATGTAGCTGGAGACCTGGCTTGCAACCTGGTTATGTGTGCCCTGGCTGGGAATCAAACCAGCTACCTTTGGGTTTGAAGGCCAGCACCTTATCCACTCTGCCACCAGCCAGGGCTTCTTTTTAAATAATTTTTTATCTTCAACCAAACAATTTTTTCCCAAAGTTCTATTTTGTCTTTGCTTCCTTTGATATTATTGTGTTCTTTATTGACCCAGACTTTGACTTAGATAATGCTAGTAGCTTGAATATTACTAAATCCTCATATCCAATACTGATTTCATGAGCTCTGTTACATGAACTGATATCATAATTAGGAAGGGACACAGACCAAAAGAGTGCCCATTTTAAGCTTATCTCTTTCTCTAGTCAAGTACACAAATTCCCTTACTGTACAGCAGTACCACTTTTCAGGAGTCATCCTTGATTTGTTCTTCTTCCTTATTTCCTACATCTAACAAATTAACAAGTGCAGCTTCAATTTGTACATGTTACCTTCTTATTCTGCCTCTTTTTTTTTTTTTTTTTTTTTGAGCTTCCAATTCAATCTATAAATGGACAAATTGTGGCCAACTCTCCTAGTTAAAATAATTTAGCAATTATTGCACAACAATGTATTTTAGAATTATAACCCTAGAAGTATAAGAAATTCCAGAAGCACCATAAGTAAAAGAGCCTGAAAAGATTATTTAGCATACTTAACTCAGACTTCTTGAATCAGAATCTTGAGACTTGTTGATGCTATGTGCACCAAAGTTTGCATAATTCCACAGAACTTTATATAAAGCTTTGTCTAATCTAACTTCTGACTGCCTCACTAACCTCATTGTCAATCATCCTGCCATAGGACTTACATGTCCATCATATGATTTAATTCTTTGTCCCATTATGTCTGCATAATGTCAAGTACCTTCCATTCCTGGTTCACCTACCAAAATTCTTCATCCTTTTAAGACTAACTCACATCAATCATCTCTTCTTTATTAGGGCTTCCCAGAGTCTCTTAACTTACTACCTATTTAAAGCTATTGTCTAACTTTCATACTTCCATAAATCCAAGAGCATTGGTGAGTCACAACCCTTTTTCTCCCTGTACTGTCTAAAAGTTAAAACTATTGTACATCTTACTATCTTTAAGTGTCCATTTATTGGTTTGTCTTCCTCACCAACCTAGAAGGTTTCTAACACTTAAATATGATTAATAACATGTATTAGGTGCTAAAAATCATGTGTCAATTGAACAATTATCTCTATTTAAGTCATTAGGTCTGCTAGTTGTCTCCTACCAGTCTAATAGTCCAACCCTTATCTATCAATGACTTTCTGAAATTCAAGCATTAATCTCATATGGAAGTTCTTCATCCTTCTGCCCAATCCTGCTATTCTAAGTACTTTTGCAAGCTGCTTCCTGCTGACCCAATCTGCCAAGAATATTTAATTGGCCCATGTCAGTATTCCTGGTATTCTTCAAGGTAAACTATTATCTAACCTATTCTAGTGATAGAATTATTTCTTATCTTGCAGGGATTTTCTTGAGTTATAGAAGTAAAATTATTAACAATATTATTGCCAACAATGTTATTGAAATTTTAGCTACTAATATATTTATTGTTCCTTATTTATTAGTAATAGAAATAAAATGTATTTTCAATAACACTAATGCATTTTTACTTATTGTGTTTATTATTTCTTCTTAAGCAGTAAAGTTTTTCTTGGTAGTGTTGGTAAAAACAATGGACTCATTAGATTTGTTTGTATTCTAAAGCTTTAACTATAAAATGGATTAACTGTTGCAATGACTATATATAGTATATTCACATAACTGTGAACAAATAGTAAAATAAAAGACTCTAATCATAATAAATTTCTTCAGAAAATTGTGCTTTTGCTCTTTCTTCCCAAAGGTAATTCATGGGCTATACTAGAACAGGTGCAACTTTTCAGGTCAGACTAATGAGGTTGGGTCCCAACTCTGTGAACTGTTAACCATGTGACCATTCACAGGGAACCATCTCTGACCCCAGGGTTCCCTTTTATAAACTGGAGATAGGGATGGGAACTTTGTAGGGCTGTGAATGGTAGAAGTAAAAATAACCTGATATGCTTATCATGATACGTAGGGCTTATATAAAACACTCAGTAAATCTATTTCCTGTCATTTTATTTTTTCTACCATGATATGAAGCAGATTTGTTTTTCACATAGCCAATAATGAGAAGTTGAGTAACAACTATTCTCATTTCTCTGGCATCTCATTTTTGTTAAGTTTGACTATCTTCTGTCTGACATCAGTATAAAATTATTCAATTTATGTATGACTCTGGTCTTTCAACAAGACTGCAAGTTCCTCAAGGACAAGGGCCTATGAATGATAACAGACTATGCTCAGTAAATAAAAAAATATCTAAGAGATGCAGTACAAAATGCAGGAATAACATTATATAAGAGAAGCAATATTGTACTTGGAATAATTCATCTTTCTGCAAATATGGATTCCTTACAAGGAGAAGTTAAATATGTTTTAAATCTTTTATGAGTCTATGTTTATTAAGACTTTTTCTGTGCTCAATTCATTTTCCCATATTTAAACCTTCATGCATATGAGAAACTAACAAGAATTATATTTTACTGTGTATGGGGTGATACCTATACATTTCTGATCTGAGAACACAGTACAATTCGAGGTTAAGAGATGCCTGCATCCACTTCTACCATAAGCTCAGCATGATGAAGAAATCTGTCGTGATTAATCAGGCTAAGCAGTTCTCAAGAAGAACAGCCTCAGTGAGTTTGTTTTTGCTGCAAAGGCCTGCACTGATCATAGTAATTTGTGAGGTAGAAGGAGGTGACAATTTACCAAGGAAAATCATATTGAGAGAACCTGTAACATTATTTAAATGCTCATGGGTAGCTCCGTTTGAAATCCACAGGAAAACCTATGCCAACATCTGAGGAACAGAGTTATAGAAAAGCCCTGTCACAAATTACAACTGCAGGTAGTCCAAAGCTTAAACTGTAGGTAGCTTATTTATGGGACACCTGTGTGCATGCCTGCTTTATGGGCCCACATGGGTATGGAAGTGCCTGCCACTGTGTAGAACAAGAACTTGAGATTTGGCATTTGGCAGACTTGAGTCTGAATCCTGGCTCTGCCACTTCTTGGCTATGTGAGCTTCTACAAGTCACACAATTTGTTTTTATCTACACCTACCAGACAGAAACAAGAAGGCACACTTCACAGAGTTATTGTAAGGATTAAATAACTTTCTTTCATGTGTAGTTGCTAAAAAGAAAAGTCATCACCCTATCTGCTTCTATTTCTCATAACTACGACCTAACAAACATTTGAAAGTTCTTTATAGAATTATCTTCACCATAATCTTATGAAGAGTCAGAAATTTTCACCATGGTCATTTCATTCCTCTGGTTAAAGCATGGAAGTTCCATGTTAAAATACAATACTTCCCCCTCAGATGGGAGATGGCATGTTTTATCAAAAGTGTAAATTCGGATAAACATTTTGGGAGTACCTACTACGTGTCAGGCACTATGTTTCTGTAAATAGGTATACAGAAACCTAATGGACTCCTTAAAGGCTTGACATAAAAGAAAGGAAAGTTTGGTAATACAAATAGGGACACATTAGTAACTTAGGGGATTCTTTATGTGTTTTTCCCAAAATTGAGTCTCAAATCTACCAATGTTCATTATCAAGGGTAATGACAGTAATGAGATTATAACTGTCTCATTGCAAGTGTTGCTTGTATGTATGAAGGTCTGTCCCAAAAGAATCGGGCCATATAACATTTTAATTATATTGACATTGGCTTGATACTTTGGAGATAGACCTCATTTGTTGTGCTCCATACCAACCTAGATTATGACTCCATTAAGAAAATAGGGAGGATCCAATATAGCATAAATTAAATAGAAGCTACACTAACCTCCTCCCCAAACCAATCTGGAATTACAACTAATTTGTAGAGATGTCATTGGAATAACCAATAAAACAATAGCTGGAGAGAAATCTTATTACCACTGACAGAATAGAGGAAACTACTTTAGTACAATGTGATTGTGACAGAGTGTGGAGGAGGCACAAGATGGCTGGCTGGACACCAAAGGGTGGCAGCTGAGGTGCTGGAGGAACATTTCAGTGGCTGGGGTTTCCACCTGAAAAGTGTGGGGTCTAAACCCCAAGCTGGGCTCCCTAGCCTACTCCATCAGAGCCAGAAAGGAACCTAGGTTACACCCTTCTGTGAAAAGTAGTGAGATTTCTGGCTGCAAGGGAGAGATGGTTGGAGACACAGAGAGCTGCTCAAAGGGCGAATGCATAAAATTTCATTTGCAACCACTTATCCTGTGCTCTAGCAAAGGGGAAGGAGGTACAGATTAGACTACAGATGCTTGAAGAGTCTGGGTTATGGTGGCTTTGGAAATAAAATTGAGGGAGTATCTGCCCAAATCCCTATGCTAAGTTACTCTCCATACTGCAGGAGCTGTCTTGCTCAGGCACAGCAGCCTTCTTCAAGTGGCATTAGCCTGTGGGGAAGCAATAGACCTACCTACAGGGATTATTCTGTCCCATCCTGTGGTGCTAAAACCTGATTGCCGATTACAGATTGTTCAGACTAACACCTGAAGGAGACTGCCACAGGCTGTGGATCACTTGTAGTCTCAAACAGGATGCATAGGGCCAGGTTGGAATATCATCTGATATCATCAGGGACAGGTTCAGAAAAGGCAAACAATGGTAAACATTAGATTCTACTGAGATAAATTCCACTGTGGTCATCTTCATGGTTTGCATTATTTTCTCTCCTGCATATCTTTTAAAAATATTTATTTTATTTTTAAAAAGATTTATTTATTTATTTATTATTTTTAGAGAAGGGGGAAGGAAGGGAGGTGGAGAGGGAGGGAAGCATCAATGTATGGTTGCCTTTCACCTGCCTCCAGTTATGGACCTGGTTGGAAACCTGGCTTGCAACCTGGTTATGTGCCCTGGTTGGGAACTAAACTAGTGACCTTTGGGTTTGCAGTCCGGTGCCTATCCATTGAGCCACCAGCCAGGGCTATATCCTGCATAGCTTTTTAACATTAAGTTCTTGTCCTTCGAGTTTGTGCCTATTAGGCCACTAGTTTTTATATTATAGCTTTTTTTCAAATCTCATCTTTTACTCCCCCCTTTCCTTACTCTATTTTGCCTCCTTCTTTTCTCTGCTAATTTTTGTTTTAAATTTTATTTTCTCACTTGCTGCTGTGATTTGTTTTCATTTCACTCTCTTACTAATTTTCCCTACTCCATCCCCTCAAAACCATTTTTTTGTAGTCATTTCACATTCTTTTTCCCATTCTTAAAATGTCCTTATTCTCTATCCATCTTTATCAGTCTTTGCTTATTGGTTGTGAATATGGAGGTTGTTCCTGCATTTCTTCAATTTTATTTTTAGATCTCCACTATTTTTGTATATCGAATCGCAAGTTATACTTTTCTCCTCTCCTACTCCATTCTGCCTTCCTCTCACCCTGTATGATTTTTTTTGTTTTAATTTTTATGTTTTCCATGTCTTAGCCTGTTTTCATCCCTCAACCTTAGTATTCCTTCTCCCTCTATCCTCAAAACTCATTCCTATTTCCTTTAACCTTTCTTAAGCTTTTCTTTCTGTATGTTTCCCTCTTACTCCCATCCCTTCTATGTTAACAAATTGCTTATTTGTTGTTGATAGTGCAATGGAAAATGAGATATTTTCCCCTAATTTTGTTCCTATTTCTTCTCTCTCTCTCTGTGTCTCTGTGTCTATCTGCCTATCTGTCTGTCTGTCTGTCTCCCTCCCTCTCTCTCTCTCTATATATATATATATATAGATATAGATATAGATATAGATGTAGATATAGATAGATATAGATATAGAGATATAGAGATATAAAAAAATATATATATATATATATATATTTCTGTTTAAAATTAACACTAAAAGCCTTGGCTGATGGCACAGGGAATAAGGAGCTGGCTTGCGAACCCAAAGGTCGCTGGTTCAATTCCCAGCCAGGGCAACATAACCAGGTTGCAAGCCAGGTCTCCAGCCAGGTCTGTGGCTGGAGGCAGGTGAAAGGCAACCATACATTGATGTCTCTCTCCCTTTCTGCCTCTCTCCCTTCCCCTCTCTCTGAAAAATGATATATAAAATATTTTTTAAAAATGAACATTATATACACTTTTACTCCTTTCACCTTCCTTCCTCCTTTTTTAAAATTTACAATGAAAATTTTACATTCTTTCTTTCTTTGCCTTGTCTCTACTCTTTACTCTTATTTCTCCTTCCTCTACTTTCTCAAAATTGTTTTCTTTTAGACAATAGTCTCATATTCATTTTTCTTTTCTTATAATAGTTTAATCTCTTTATACCTTTATTAATACTGGTTTATTTGCTATTGATTGTGTGGTTATGGGTGGGGGTTAGTTTTGCAGACCTGAGTTCCCTGGACTATTTTGTTTTGTCCTGGCAGCACCTGTACAAAACCATACAAGATGTGGTAGATGGAATGACTCTCAGTCAGCCTGCTAGAGAGAAGGAACCACCAAAGATTGACCCAGCAACAATCAAAACCCAATTACAACCAGAGAGCTCACATAAATGGCAAAAAAAGAGCATACCAAGAATATCAATTTCAGGAGATCAGGGAGACTGAAACACAGTCCCATAGACCTACTACTACAGAAGGTCACAACATGAAAATAGGAGTCAAAGCAGATCAATATAATAAGCAGATACAAACAAGAAAAGTCACCAAAATTGGGAGACAAAGAAACAATCCCCAATCAAAAGGAAAGAAGCAATCCCCCAAAAGTGTGCTAAATGAAATACAGGGAAGCAAACTGTAAGACACTAAGCTCAAAATAATGTTTATAAGGAAGCTCATTGAGCTCATAGAGAAGTACAAAGGACTCCAGGGAAGCTACAAAGAAGTTACTGCAAACTATACCAGCATGAAAAAGGACATAGAACTATCAAAAAGAGCTGTAAGGAAATGATGAATACAGTATCTGAAATGAAGAACACAGTAGATGAAATTAAAAACAGGCTAGATGAAGCAGAAGATCAAATTAGTAAGCTGGAGAACAAAATACAAATTCTCAGATAGAGCACCAAAACAACAACAACAACAACAACAACAACAACAACAAGACTGGAGCCCTGGCTGGTGGCACAGTAGATAAGGGACCAGCCTGCAAACCCAAAGGTTGTCAGTTTGATTCCCAGCCAGGTCACATAACCAGGTTGCTAGCCAGGTCTCCAGCCAGTCCATAGCTGGAGGTAGGTGAAAGGCAACCATACATTGGTGTCTTTCTCCCTCTCTGTCTCTCTCCCTTCCTCTCTCTCTAAAAATAATAAATAAAATCTTTAAAAAAAAAAAAGACTGGAAAAGAACAAAGACAATTTTAGGGTATGCAAAACAACATGAAACAAAAATATCTGTATTATTGGGTTATCAAAAGGAGAAAAAAAAAGGATCAAGGAATAGAAAACCTGTTTAAAAATGTACTGATAGAACACTTCCCTAACTTGATGAGAGAAAAAGTCACACAAGTTCAAGAAACACAGAAAGTCCCAATAAAGATTAACTCAATGAAACCTACACTAAGGCACATCATAATTAAAATAGCAGCATTCAAAGTCAGAGAGAATCCTAAATGCAGCAAGAGAGAAATCGCTAATAACATACAAGGGAACTCTGATAAATTTATCAGCTAATTTCTCAACACAAACACTACAAGGCAGAACAGAATAACAAAAAACTATATTTTGTTGAAGTATCCAACAGACATACCAGGTCATTTATTTACTTCAGAAAATAAAAATTACAGCCAATATAGTATTCCTAAGAGGTTGCACCAATAGGCCCCCATCTAGAAACTCATGAATCTTGTGTTTTGTTTTGTTTTGTTTATCCTTTTTTAGTCTGTTTTTTTTTTTTCCTGATTTTTTTTTTTTTTTTTTGTCACAGATGTGTCCCAATTTTGGTGGTGTAAGGTCCAAATTTTTCTTTTTTGAACTCAAGGTCTCTTATATCTGACTTTCTCCCTCAGCCAACTCTCTTTGCCAAGCTTTCTTCAGCCATTCTGGTGTCCTCATCTTTAACTTGGTCTCATGTTCCCAGCATTACATCTTTGTCCATGTTCTTCTGTTGCCCAGAATGACCTTTTCTCCCATCCCTGGCCCAGGGAAATACTCCCCTTCGACCACAATTAAACTCATAGTTCCTCCAGGTAACAGCCCTCTAATGCTGTGGCAGCAAATGTAGACACCTGTCTTCTCTGTTCCATTCCTGGTTTAACCAACCCTATGCCATTTCACATGTTCTTAACTGATTGTTTCATAATTGATTTATGATCTGTGCAGTATTTCTCCAAATACATTGGAAAGACATAATGCTTATCAGTGGAACTGTGGTGGAGATTAAGTGAGGTAATAGATGAGACTAAGATTATCTCAATAAACATGAGTTCTGATCTTCCTCTCTCTTTCCCTTCCTTAACTCTTCACATAGAGGTAAAATAAGCTGGACTTTGGAGAACATTTATTTTAATGCACATCAGTGAAAAACTGTTCTACACTAGAATTTTACCAAATGTTTTGCATCTTAGAGAATGAATATAACAACCAAACACCCCATTTCAAAGGAAAAAGTGGCTATTGTTTATAACCAGTAGGCTGAGTCATGGCCCTGCTTTTCTACTCAAGCACAATTGAGTATCAATACTTTGGTCCTTCTGTGACTACAGATGGCTCATTGACTGCTTGAGCATTTCAACAGATGAAATCAGTACCACCTAAGAACTTTGCTATTAAGAATGCTGAGTTTGCGGAGGAAGAGGTAAGGAAGGGGAGCAGTTTAGACAAGAGCCTAGTAAAAAGGAACCATGGACATGGACAACAGGTGGGATTGATTTTGGGGGCAATGGGTGGGTGGGGAGGGGGACAGAGGGGAGCAAAAAGGGGATGGATGTAATACAACAACAATAAAATTAAATTTAAATAAATAAAATAAAATAAAATAAAAAGAATGCTGAGTTTGAAAGAATATATGCATTCTTACATTCATTTCAGTGTTATTTAAAGTAACCAAGATGTGGAAACAGCCCCATTGCTCATGAGTAGATGGAACTGGAGATTATTATGCTAATGGAAATACACCCATCAGAGGAGTACAAATACCATATGACCTCATTTATATGTACAATCTAATGAACAAAATAAACTAATGAACAAAATAGAAACAGAGGTATAGATACATGGAACAGATTGACAGCTGTCTGAGGGGAGAGTGTCTTGGGGAAATTAGATGAAAGAAGGTAAAGGGATTAGCCAAAGAACATATATGCGTGACACATAGAAATAGACAATAGTGTTGTGATGGCCAGAAGGAAAGGGCAGCAGGGACAGATGTAGGTGAGTAAAGGAAAGGAAAATGGTAATGGAAAGAGACTTTGCTTTGCTTGGATCAATGGGTGCACAATGCATTGTGCAGATGTACACTTCAAACTTGTATGGTTTCCTGAACCAATATCACCCAATAAATTTAATTAATGAAAAAATAAAAATGAAATTTACTGATCTGAAAGAAAAGAAAGAATGCTGACTTTCATCTCACTTGGAATTAAAGTTTTCCTTTGTGATCAATACCTTTTAGCTCTGTCTTTTAAAATAATTTTAGAGCACTAACTGGTGTGACTCAGTGGATTGAATGCTGGTATGTGAACCAAGAGCTTGCTGGCTTGATTCCCGGTCAGGGTGCATGCCTCGGTTATGGTCCAGGGTGTGTGAGAGGCTACCAATGTATGTATCTCTCATCACACATTGATGTTTCTTTCCCTGTTTTTCTCCCTCCCTTTCCTTCTCTCTGAGCGTAAATAAGTAAAATCTTTTAAATAAAAAAAAAAAATAGAAATTAAATTTTCATCTTTCCTTTTATAAAAATATTATCCATATTAAAGACAAATAAAAAGCTTTCAAATTTTTCACTTTCTTCTTTCCCTGCAGTTTGGAACCCTAAAGTTACTCCAGAACTCTATAGTTACTTCAGAACCTCACATTACTTAAGAATCCCACAGTTACTCCAAAACCCATAGTTACTGCAGAATCTCACAGCTACTACAGAACTCCAGTTACCCCAGAATCCCATAGCTACTCCAGAACCCCATAGTTACTCCAGAGTTCTGCACCTACTCCAGAACTTCACAGTTACTCTGGAATTCTACAGCTACCTTAGGCATAATCTTACAAACATCAGTTTTCAGACCTCTCATTCCCTTGGCTCCTCTTCTTCTGACAGATTACTAGCCACACTTCTTTCTCATCTTCTCAAACATGGAGCATATTTCTGAAGCAATTATGTTGTCCAGGAGTATATTTGGCACTACAGCAATTTCTGGTTAGTCATAATCAATGAGCACAACACATAGTATATTAGAGTTTTATTGCTATTATAACAATTATCACAGACTTGATACCTTAAAACAATACCAATAAATATTCTTTCAGTTCTCATTTCTAGGAGTCTGAACTTAGTCTATCAGGGCTAAAATCAAGTTGTCACTGTCACTGCATCTCTCTCAGGAAGATCTGGAAGAAAACCTGTTTTCTTGCCTTTCCTAATTCCTAGAGGCTGACCACTTGCCTTTGCTACTGACTAGTTTCCCCCCCTCTTCAAAACCAGTAACATCCAACTGACTCCCTTACTATAATCATTTTGATACTCCTTCTTCTGCTATCCCCTTCCACTTATAAAGACCCATATCTGGATGGGTTCATCCAGATAACTCAGAAAAATCTATCTTAAGGTCACCTCTTTAGGCTTTTTAATCTATCAGCACATTCAGTTTGCCCTTGCCATGTAACTCAATATATTCACAGGTTGTGGAAAATAGAGAATGGGAAAGTTTTATATGCTATATATATATATATATATATATATATATATATATATATATATATATATATATTTGCCTACTACAGGAACTGTATAATGTATCAAAACAAACAATTAAATGATATATGTAAACCTCAACATAGTACACAGTCAATAAATACTTAATATATACATGTAGTTTTATCATGACTGTGATTTTATTTTTAAATTATGTTCTTATTTTGTATTATAAGCAAAAATGCAGCACAGATCCTCCTATAATATCCAGGGTATAAGGTGGTCATTGAGAATGAAGTGATATTTGACATAACAGAGAGACTTGTAATGTGAGCAATAATGACTGAGGTCTGTTGAGTGGTTTTTAATTTGTGGGCACTGTGTAAAATACTGTATGTTTATTAGCTCAAAGTTTTCACAACAATTTCATGACAAAGGTAACAATATTACTACCATCTAATGTGAAGGAAGAGACATAGTGGGATTAAGTAAATTATCCAGTTTCATACCTGACTTCCAACCAGTGAAGGTTTTCTCTTAAATACCTGGATGGATGAGTGTCCGTATGAAAGAATGAGTAAATGGATGAAGAAACAAAGAAGGAATTTTTTTTTTTTTTGCTAAGTGACCTACCCCCAAAGTAATAGCATTGTCTTTCTAGAATATGTGATGATCGAGACTAAACCTAAACACTTCCAAGCATATATGCATTATAGGCAAAACAGGCATTATAGGAGAAAAAGTTCATACCTGGAGTTTCAAAAATACACCATATAAAATGGAACTTTCGATCAAACTTTCTTAGGTGACTCAGGAGCTAGGATTTCTCACCTAAAGACTGATTTCAGTCAAAGTAATTTAACTACTGAGTTAAATTTTTCAGGGTGTTCTGGGGCTAAGGATTCAATTCCAGGAAAATCATGCAAAATGTGGTGACTCAACAGTACATGGGTTCAGCCATATTAATTCAAGCCTGTCTGAGGAGTCCCATGAGTGTTTTTGGTTTTGAGTACCATTTTGTTTTGCTTTTTTTCACCAGGATCTGAGCACATTTTCTTTTCCGTTTTTTTTTTTTTTTTGCTTGGACATTATGTGCTGTCTCCATGAGAAATGTGTATTCTTAAAGGCAGGGAAAGAGTGGAAGTGTTCACTGGGATCCATCTTAAAATTCTTCTTGACTGTGCCCTCTTGAATAAAGCTTTAGTATTTGTTACATCATTATATTTCTTTTTTAAAGATGAAAAAATGTGTTCTAAAGAAGAGAAGCTTAACTATTATTTTTAATTCATCAAAAAATATATTTTTACCTCACAAATTACTTTAAATTTGATTTTGATTTGTGCAAATGGTTGGCAATCTTTTTAGCTTAGATATGATCTCTCTCTATTGATATTCATCAGTTTGCTTTTTATGATAGAAGCTACCCAAACCCTAAATCCACAAGTAAAGAAAAACTAGGAAGATGTGGGCTTTAGAAAGGCTTGTTAATCCCCATATCTATCAGTCATATCTCTGGTCACTTTATGCAAAGAAGAACATAGAGAAGGATATTCTATTAGGCATTATCCTCTCCCAGGTTACCTAAAATAACATTAACAAAGTAAGAAATTTAATGTCTACAAATTTGATATTGTTATAAATCTTAGACATAAACACACCATTTGACAAATAAGAAAGATAAGACTAAAACAGTTCAATAGCTATATTAAGGCCACCCAACTAAATATCAGAGTTGGGTTTAATATCAAATCCCTAGTTCCAGGGAGTCATCAGAGAGATGCAAATTAAAACTACATTAAGATACCACCTCACACCTGTCAGAATGGCAATCATCAGCAAATCAACAAACAACAAGTGTTGGCGAGGATGCGGGGCAAAGGGAACCCTCATACACTGTTGGTGGGAATGCAGGCTGGTGCAGCCACTGTGGCAAACAGTATGGGGTTTCCTTAAAAAATTAAAAATGGAACTTCCTTTTGATCCAGCAATTCCACTACTTGGACTATACCCAAAGAAGCCTGAGACACCAATTCATAAGAACCTATGCACACCTATGTTCATAGCGGCACTATTTACAATAGCCAGGTGCTGGAAACAGCCTAAGTACCCATCGGTGGATGATTGGATCAAAAAACTTTGGTACATTTACACAATGGAATTCTATATAGCAGAAAGAAAGAAGGAACTTGTACCCTTTGCAACAACATGGATGGAACTGGAGAGTATTATGCTTAGTGAAATAAGCCAGTCAGTGAAGGACAAATATCATATGATCTCACCCATTACGGGACAATAACGAGCAAAACTAACAACAAGCAAAACAGAACCAAATATATGAATACAAGGAATAGGCAGGCCTTCAATGGTCAGGGGAAATGGGGTTGGGGGGAGCGGGGAGGCAGAGGCAAAGAAGGGGAGCAGCTTAGACAAGAACCTAGTATAAAGGAACCATGGACATGGACAACAGGTGGGATTGACTTTGGGGGGAATGGGTGGGTGGGGAGGGGGACAGAGGGGAGCAAAAAGGGGATGGATGTAATACAACAACAATAAAATTAAAAAAAAAAAAAGAAAAGAAAAGAAAAGAAAAAAAAAATCCCTAGTTCCAGTATATTTTATTTTTTAACGCATATTTGATTATGTTGTTTACTTGGTTAGCACCTGTAATTCTATTCAACTCTTATAGGTTACATCTCAAGCCCCACATTCTAGTGCACAGGATTTTTCATGATTGGGCTCATACCTACTCTTCTATTTTTATGATAATCATCCTTCTCATCATTCCTCCCTTCTCCCCCACCTCCAAATCTACTCCTTGGTGCCTTTGCTCTGCCATTTCCCTTAGCTTGGAATCCACCCCCCCCCCCTTCATCTTTGCCTAACTGATTGCAGTTCATCTAAGACCTCCTAAAATTAGGTTCAGAAGTTTTTTCTTCCAGAAAGCTATCTTAGTCTTTGATCTCAGGGCACACTTTATTCCTCTATTCTATGATGCCCTGAAACTGTTTAGAGTATGGAAGTGACCAGTCTTTTATTTGAGTCCCTATTTAGCCATCTTCTCACTGCAAACCAGAATTGCATTTTAATCAATCCCTCTCCCACACATACACTGGAGTACCTATTACAGTCTCTAGCACATAGTATATGGCCAAAAAATACATTTTAGACACAATTGAAATATTTCTTACAGAATGTGACATGACTAAATATAGGGCTATGGTCACAGATTTAGAGTTAGAGGTAGAGAAATTTCCTAATTGTGTGAGAAAATCCTATTGCTTAACCAGGATCAACTCAATTAGGACCCAAAATGATGGAGTCCCTTTCTTTTGTGAAGGTTTTTGCTTTGTTTTTAAGAAACACAGTTACCAGATTGCAAACCCAAATGTCGCTAGTTCAATTTCCCAGTCAGGGCACATAACCAGGTTGCAAACCAAGTCTCCAGCAAGGTCCATAGCTGGAGGCAGGTGAAAGGGAACCATACATTGACGCTTCTCTCCCTTTCTTCTTCCCACCTTGCCCTTCTCTCTGAAAATATCAAATAAAATCTTTAAAAATATAAGAAATACAATTAGGATTCATCTAGTATTTTTCCATGGAGAAGCCAGCAGTTAAATTTCTATCTCCACATTGGCAAGAAGGTCTCTGAGAGAAACATATCATATTTATTCATTTGTGTTTCATTTCATTAATGATGAGAAAGTACTCTAATCTTAATGATAAGAGATGCAGGTTATTATTGAGTGCCGTGTTACATTTTTGTTTCTTTTTCTGGGTTCAATTATTTTTTTTTTTCTTGATGGTTGTCTTATTGTAGTAAAAAGATCAAGAGAGTCCTAGCTAGTGGCTCAATGGATAAGGTGCCGGACAGCAAACCCAAGGGTCACTGGTTCAGTTCCCCAGTCAGGGCACATAACCAGGTTGCAAGCCAGGTCTCCAGCCAGGTTTTTAGCTGGAGGCAAGTGAAAGGCAACCACACATTGATGCCTCTCTCCCTCTCTCACTCTTCCCTTCCCTTCTCTCTAAACATAATAAATACAATCTTAAAATAAAAAGATCAAGAGAAACTTGAGATCAGTAATATCTTTATTTTTTCTTTTAAATCACTATAGGGCCTAAAATATGATACAGTAAAATCATAAGCTCAGAAATACTAGATTATAAACTGGTAGAAATCCATAACACATAGCAAAGTTTACTTAACACTGAATTTGGACTTAAGAGATTGGGTTATAGTTCTAAGATCTGTTACATACAGTTATGTTATCTTAGGCTAATTAATATAAAATTCCGAGTATAGCTTTCCTTTCCATAACATGGAATATTAATTTAAATAATTTCTCAGATTCCTTACAATTTTGATACTTTATGATTCTAAATGCTACACTTTCAATTTAAATTATTCTAAAGGCATTTACTGAAACCTTTATTCTTAGAAAAGCCAGCCCCAAAATAAAAAGGCATTGTCCCTGTTCTTACTATGATCTAGAAAAAGAATTTTAAAGTATAATAAACATTAAATTAGAATTATAAAAGCACTTAGATTGATATATAGTACTCAGCATATGTTACTTACACCCAACAAACAGTTTTTGAGTCTTTTTATATGCCACATAGTACATTAAATGGCTGGATTACAAGTGGGGAAAAACTCCCAAAATCTCAGAGTCTAGCAAGGTTAATAGTTATTCCATTAATTGCTAATTGCAATTTAATCCAGTTAAATATATAATATTTGAACCAGTATAAGACATAAAAAGATTATAAAGGGGTAGGATTTCAAGATGGTTTCTGTTGCATTCTGTGAGATGGGGTTTCTCTTCAAGATGATAGAAGTTATATATATTTATCCTTTTATTCCATTGGCTCAAACTTAGTCTTATGATCATTTATGTCTATAAAGAAGTATAGGAAATACAGATGTTAGCCATGGGCCCAGATGAAATTTAGCTGAAATCTATTAGAGGCCTGGGCAGTCAATTATCTGACTGTTATACAAATGGTCTTAGCTCGGAGTCCACATGATTAAAGTAGCAGGGGATTCTGGCAGTGTTTGCAAGATTCACTGGCTTAATATGGTATGGTAGGAAGTAGATGTGCAGAGAAGTGGGTGTGAGGAAAGCAATCCAGTTAAGGTGCTACAAGGGATAAGGGCTTTTGTTAGTATTGAAAACTATTTTAATAGAGAGCAAAGTCAAGATGCAGATTCTGCTCCAAGAAAGAATCAGACTATCAAAGGCATCAAAGGGATTAGTTTGAGAAGGTATTGAGAATCTTTTATGCCTAAGCCTGATAATGGACATTGAGATGGAATAAAGTTCAGATACCCAAATAAAAATGCTACTGTCAGAGTAGTGGAATAAATCTGAGCATAGTATGTCAATGAAAAATGCTAGAAAGATTTGTCCAGCAATGAATGACCTATGTCCATTTGGGCCAGTAATATGCATACCAGAATCTGCTATATTTCCTGGGAAAGAAAAGCTAGGCCCTTTTTTTATTTTTAAAGCTGGAAATGAGAAGAAAACATGTTGCTCCCCCTGCTTCAGAAAACTATCTTGTGAAATCAACAAAATCAAACTTAGGATGAAGCCAATATTTATAGAAAGAAGAGAAGTATGAATAGAAAGAGCACTCCTGATGATATAATATTGTAGCTTAATCAATCAGCCCTTTGGACTTCTGGATATCTAAAATAAAATCCTTCTTCATTAAGTGCATCTGATTTGTGGTTTCTACTACTTACAGAAAAATGAATATAATATACTGTGTATGACTCCCAAATCTGTGTTAAATTAAAAGCATAACCTGATGGGGGTTTATAGTTATAAGGTTACTATAGTTTGTTTTTAAGGCATGGCAGGAACAATCCAGGCTATAGGCCTTCCTTTTCCTCATTCAATGTGTTTACTCAATCACAAATCTTGTCAATCTTATGACCTTCACACCCTACATACTTTGTTTAATTTCTAACGACATCGACACAGGTCACACTGCCATCTTTGCATAGTGGATCACTACTGCAGGCTTCTCACTGGCCTCCTGCATTCATGCACTTTTCGCTCCTATATTATTCTGTGCCATACAAATCTGTTATTACCATTTCCTAGTTTAAGAAAAAAAATATTTTCAACAGTAGGTAATTTTTGATAAAATAACTTTTAAAATGTCAATAATCAGGATTTTGTCTACCTATCCCATATCATTATTCACCAATTATCTAATCTCTCATGACCAGACTTGGCCTCAGTCATTCTGGATTTCTTTGAAACCCTACTAATGCATTCATGTGCTTGTGTGCCATTAGGCCCTCATATATGTTTTTCACATTGCTGGGCATGCTATTCTTTTAAGACAGCTTGACATCTATCACTCTCAGCCTTTGACTACAATGTTGCTCCTAGGAAAGGTTATCTTCTGATCCTCCTTTGGATTTCTTCCTCCTGCTAGACTATTCCAACAATTCTGTACTCAATTTTTCTCATTCTAGAATAATTCTCATAGCTTCTAGGCTGTCTTGTTCAGTGTTGTAATCCCTAGTGCCCACCTAGAGTGGCACTCCTTGAGGCTGTGGACAGTCAAGGGCAGACACAGACACTGATGATAAGTAAAGTTGATACAATTCTGGCAAAATAATAGTAATTAATTATTCAGTGCTCTTTCTTAAGATCAAGCAAATGATTAGCATTCAAAAGAATACACATGCAACATTGGTGGGAGTCCCTGACCTTGAGCCATGATATTCCTTCTGGCCAATTCCATTCCAATGTGTCCAACCTGATTTCTGTGCTACAGAGGTAATTATTCAACTTAATTATGTGGGTACAAAGAAAAGGAAAATTTGTCTATGGCCACAGGTGAGCCAGAGTGTTCATATAGACATCAATGTGTCACAAAGAGCTGGGGTTAGAAGTCAGCTGGAGTGATTTCAAACCCCCTTACGTTGATCTAGTCTCTAAATCACCCAAGTCAATTTCCATGTTTTGAAAGTGAAACTAATTAATTCTTTAAAGAATTGAACAAATGTAGCCTTTGTGTGCATAACAACAACCATATACTTAGGAAAACAAAACTTCTCATTATAATAATACAATATGTCCTAATTTAGAACATAATAAAAATGGTGGAAATACCCAACAGAAATAGAGATTCAAGTGCTGAGCAACAGCCACTTCTCATAGTTGATATTCTCAGTTTAACCTGGCTAAGCTGTAATTCACTAACTAGATGACTCATAATCAAAAATGGAAAAATCCAGTTTAGTTCAGTGTTGGTACTAATGTTAGTTTTTATCTGAAGGTTTATCATTTTGAAGTCCATCTGCTTTATAAAGCTAAAAAAGGCTGATGTGTTCACAGCATGATTTTGGTTTCAAATTGAGAAATGCTCTCTGAAGCTATTGACAGTAAGTGGCTATGCTCTTGAGGTAGAATTTCAAAGCAGCCATTGCTGTAGTTAGAGGAATGTGTCCCTGTAATTGTCTCAGAGGTCTGAAATCTCCCTTCAGCTACCTTGGGTATTATTGTGACAACATTTGTAAAGCAGAAGTGGAAACATGAAAAAGGGGGAGGGCAATGAGGACAGGGTTTGTGGGGATAGGATGCATGGCAGGGGAGGGAGGCAGTGTGCAGCAATCCTTTTTTCCCAATCCTTGTAAAGGGTTATGGACATGGACACCCACAGCACACCTCTGGGATGCTTCTGTTTAATTCAAATGATTTCACTTTAGTATTGAGCAGAAAATTAGCCCAGGTTACATTTTTAAATGATTATGCTCCCTGAAATTTGAGACTTTATTTCATTGTAATACTTGGAGGTTAAATATGCATATTTAATCTGGCGATGAGTATTTTTCTCTTTGAAAACTGTTATTAAATTAATGGTTTATGGCATCTGAGTAATGAACAAATATGTTATATATTTTTCTAAGTGGCCAACTCCCACATTATTAGAAGATATAACTCCATTACTGTTCTTGGAAACTTTGATGAAGAGACATGTTAGCTGGCCAGTATTCTTAGATTTCTCTTGTGTGTTATGCTGTTGTCTAAATAGTGTTTCTAACTGGTACTGAACCCAGGAGAATTTTTCATACAAAATAATTGTATTGTTTTATCATTATTAAATATCAGGGCATTGGAAAACACAAAAAGAAAGAGATAAATAAAATCTTAAAAGAGAAAATAGTCACTATAAAGCCACGAGCTTTAGAATATTATTAATCATGCCTTGAACCACATGCTTCCTAAATATTTTCACTTCATTGTCAGAATGATTTAATGGTACTGTCTTTTTTTTTTTTTTTTTTTTAATTATTTTTAGAAAGAGGGGAAGGGAGAGAAGCAGAGAGGGAGAGAGACATCAATGTATGGTTGCTTTTCACCTGCCTCCAGCCACAGACCTGACTGGAGACCTGGTTTGCAACCTTGTTATGTGCCCTGGCTGGGGAATCGAACCTGCGACCTTTGGGTTCGCAGGCCTGCGCCTTATCCACTGTACTACCAGCCAGGGCGGTACTGTCTTTTTAATATATCAATACATGCAAACGTTTCTATGTCAATACATTTGTTCACAACCTCATTTTAAATGTCCATAGCATTCCACTAGGCAAATATGTTACTGTTTTTAACCAAGTTTCAGAATTTGAGTGATTATACATATTGTAATATACACATATGTTCACCTGTTTGTTTAGACTACAAGCATATCTATAAGACAGGAGCTCTGTTTTTATTCAAATCTGTATTATGGATGCCTTTTACCTGGTAGGTACACATTAATTATATTTGTGGATTTGAATTAACTCTATAAACAAAAAAATACTTGAAAGAAGGGGATGAATGTAATACAACAACAATAAAATTAAAAGAAAAAAAAAAATACTTGAGGAGAACCAAGATGGCAGAGGAGTAAGTGGAGCTACACCAATCTCCTCCCAAGACCAAACTGTACTTACAAATTAATTGGGGAGAAATCATCCAGAATAACCAACAGAACACCAACTGGAGAGAAGTCTTATTACCAGGGGCAGAACAGAAGAGGCTGTTCATCACAACATGACTGGTAGGAAGTGCAGAACCGCAAGAGGCTGGCGGAGCTCCCACGGGCAGCAGCTGAAGGGATGAAGGAATATCTCAGCAGCCCAGGGTTCCACATGAGAAGGGTGGGGTCTAATCCCCCAAGAGGGTTTCCCAGCCTACTGCAATAAAGCTGAAAGTAAAACAGCACCCAGCTGTGAAAAGCAAAAAGCCACCAGGTTAAGCAGGCTTGACAAAGAGACCAAGTTCTTAAAGGGACCATGCATGAAAATACAAAGGCACCCACCTACCCTGGGCTCCAGCAGAGAAAGGACAGAGTGGACTAGAGAAACTTGGGGAGAGTTTGGGACAGTGGCTTTAAGGGGAGAGATGAGGGAGCAGCCCATGAGTCCATTGCTGCCTCATTCCCCATACAGCTGGCAGACCATTCTTCTCCAAATGGCAGGAGCCTGAGGGGAAGCCACAGCCCCACCCATAGGAATTAATTCACCCCACCCACAGGTTGATTGGATCAACAACTGAATTAATCAGCACCACCCAGAACTGACTAAAACTGACCACTGATCACAGACTGATTGGATTAACAATTGAAGAGGACTAAGACAGTGGATCTCTGGTAGTCTCCAATTGGCTGACTAGGCCCAAACTGGGACACAAGCTGATGTTACCAAGCACAGATCCAGGAAGTAAAAACGAGTGCATCTCTACACCACAGAAGGTCACACCACTAAGACAGTAAGTCAAAGCAGACCAATCTAAGAAGCAGAAACAAACAAGAGCCACCTAAAATGGGGAGACAAAGAAATAAATCCTTAGCAAATGGAAAGGAGGAATCCCCAGGAAGAGTGCAAAATGAAATAGGGACAAGCACACTATCAGACATGGAATTCAAAATAATGATGATAGAGAAGCTCATTGAGCTCAGCCAATTTAAAGAAAACTGCAAACAAGTCCAGGGAATTACAGAAAACCCCAGGGAAGCTACAAAAAACTTATTGAGAACTACACCAGCATTAAAAAGGACATAGACACCATCAATAAGAGCCAGGAGGAAATGAAGAATACCATTTCTGAATTGAAGAACACAGTAGAAGGAATCAAAAGCAGGCAAGAAAAAGCAGAGGATCAGGTCATTGAGCTCAAAGTCAATGTAGAAAAAAATTCCCAGGCAGTGCAACAAAATGAAAAAAGGCTGAAGAAGAATGAAAAGGTTTCAAGAAAGCTGCAGGAAAACATGAAACATAATAACATCAGTATCATAAGTATACCAGAAGGAGAAGAGGAGGAGCAAGAGATAGAAAACCTCTTTGTAAAAGTAATGACAGAAAACTTCCCTAACTTGAGGAGAGAAAATGTCATGCGAACTCAGGAAGCATAGAAGGTCCCAAGAAAGATGAACCCAAACAGGCCCACTCCAAAACACATCATCATGAAAATGGCAAATTTCAAAGACAAAGAGAGAATCAGCAAGAGAGAAATAGCTAATAACATACAAAGGGGCTCCCATAAGGTTATCAGCTGATTTCTCAACAGAAACACAAGTGAGAGGGAATGGCAAAATATAGTTCAAGCAATGAAAAACAAAGGTCTGCAACCAAGAGTACTCTACCCAGCAAGACTGTCATTCAAAATGGAAGGTAAATAAGGAGCTTCCCAGACAAAAGAAGTCTAAAAGAATACACCTCCACCAAACCAGCATTGCAGGAGATGCTAAAGGGTCTGCTTTAAGAAGATGAAGAAACAGAGAGACAGACAGGAACACAGTTACAAGGTAAATGGATTAAATGCACCAATCAAAAGACAAAGGACAGCTGAATGGATAAGAACCAACTTAAAGGTGATCTTGTTAAAAATATATTTTACTAAATAAGGTACAATTTTGTATACTACTTGTATCTGCATTACTGCAGGTTAAGTTTTCTTAGATTGGAATCATTTCACAATATGGGAAAATCAGGTTACTTGCAATAACTCAGAAAAATCAAATGCAGTTAAGGAAGAACAAAGTAAGAAAATGTGGATGTATATTACATAGAAGACATGCTATCTTTCTTATTTACTGTTACAAAACATGTGCTTATTTGTGAGTGTGTAATATATAGATTTTGTTAGAAGTTAACGTTTTAAATAGCAACCAATTGGTCATGGGTGTGTTGTGATCTTTAGGTTAGAAAAGATGCTGAGAATGAAGACCAATTTGGATAAAATTTGCAAACTACTAAACTACATGATTCATGTACATAGACAATATATATTCTCCTATTGGCATATAAATTAGATGAGATTCATTTCAACTATATCGTGGAAGTATACATTTACAGTTATGAAGGCCCCCAAACTGGGGATGCTTGGGAAAATGAATGAATGCTATAGTAAACTTTATTATTGAAATGTGAACATACCTAATCTCTACCTCAACAGACTCTTAAATAGTTCAGAGATTAGTTTAGGACCACATAGAAAGTCAACCACAAGTTCGAAAAAGTAGCTAGAATACTATTCTACAAAATTATTTAAATCCTAGGGATTTTTATTTTTTACCTCAACTTAGTAGACATAATCATTTCTACTCTGGGGACCAGCTGAGCACTGCAGGTGCCATGATTTCTGAAGGCTTCAACTTATAAAACACATGTAGAGGAAAAACAGAGGGTATTAAAAGAAGTAAGACCTGTGCACAGCCTAAATAAATAAATAAATAAATGCATCTACTATTTAAGATGGAAAACTCCAAAAAAAAGAAGTTGTAGTTCCAGCCGCTTAAAATAAAGATGAATTGTATTATTGGAGTGGAGAGGATCTGACTCAAAACACAAATTCATTTTTTACTATGGGTTTGGCACTGCCTCTAGGACAACTTTCACAAAAGTGAATTCTGTAATACACCATTTCTGTGATATATTTCACAAAAATAGCATTCCAGAGTAAAATAAGTGTTAAAGAAGAAAAAACAGCTTAATCTTGCTACAATATATCTCAAATACTATCATTTAGCATGTAATAATTATGCAAGCTATTGGCATATTTTAAAATTTTTGTATTAATTCTTCAAAATCCAGTATGTACTTTAAATGTGTGTAAAAATATGTATGTATGTAAATGTATTTTGCATGTGTTTGGTAATAATGCAATTCATATTATTTAAAAGAGTAATTCTTTAAACAAAATGAATTAATGTAGACATTTTGAAATAATGAAGAGAAAACTTTGTATTAATGTGATTTGAGAAGCTGACAGAAGGCAGTAATTAAATGGTGAATTATCTGCATGTGAAAGGGAAAAAAAAAGTGCAGATTGGTGGTTACAGAATAGACAGGGGGATGTTAAGAAGAACAAAGGAAATAGAGAAGCCAAAGAACTTATATGCATGACTCATGGACATGAACTAAGGGGGGCATTGATGGAAGAAATGGGGTACAAGGTGGAGTGGGGCAAAGGGGGAAAAGTTGGGACAACTGTAATAGCAAAATAAATAAAATGTTAAAAACTAAACAAAAAAAACTTGAGATAATATGCAAAGTCTAGGAAAAAACCATATTAGTTTCCTGTGGCTAGTGTTTCATAAAACATCAGAAGTGTATTTACTCATAATTTTTTAGTCCAAAAGTCTGAAATAAGTATAACTGGGCCAAAAAATGAGTTATTGGAAGGCAAGCTCCCACTTAGAGCCTCCTTCTTAGAGGCTCTAAGAAGCATCTATACTTGCCTTTTTCCAGCTTCAGGGGGCTGCCACCATTCCTTGCCTGTGTTTCCATCACTCCAGTGTCTGACTCCAAAGCCACATTGCCTTGCTCTCTCCTATGTGTAAAATTTCCCTCTGCCTCATTCTTAAAAGGACAGATATGCTTGCAGTTAGTTTAAATCCAGATAATCCAAGGTAATCTCGTCTCTCAATGTTAACTTAATCACACCTTTAAAGATACTAGGTTTGTGGGATTTTTTTGTTTGTTTGTTTGTGTTTTATTTTTTCTTTCTGTATAAGAACACTTTCACCCTGACTGGCCTGGCTCAATAGATTGAGCACTGGCCTATGAGCCAAAAAATCACCTGTTCAATTCCCTGTCAGGGCACATGCCTGGATTGCAGGCCAGGTCCCCAGTTGCGAGAGGCAACTACACGTTGATATTTTTCTCCCTCTCTTTCTCCCTCCCTGCCCCTCTCTCTAAAAATAAATAAATAATATTTTGAAAGAAAGGGAAATTTATAAGTTGCAGAAATTAGGGCAGAAATATCTTTCTTGGTTTGAAGAGGAGGATGATTTTTTATTTACCACTGGTAGCACATAAACTCAGTACAGCTTTTAGTCTCAGGTTGTGGTTTTCTAAAAAAACTTATTGAGTGAAGAGAGTGTGTTGGAGGATTTAATACTATTGTTCACAATATCCTTTTCTTGAAAAGCTTAGGTATTTGCTTAAACGAGGGCTATTATTTTCTATTGATTTAAAAAGCTCAGTGACTCAATATTATTCAATATCATTATTTGAATTAAGAACCTTATATTTACTTTTACTTGCAAATAAATTTTGTGAGTATAACCCAATAGTCCTATAGTAGTTAAGTGGAGAAAGTGAGAGAAATAAGTAACAAAGCCAAATAAAAAGAAGCAAGTGAGGGCAAGAAGAAAGTTGAAGTGAGTCATGCTGCACTGAGGGAACAGCACAGGCAGGTTGGTGCCAATAGAAACCTTTTAGTCTGTTGTGCTATCCCCTTTTCTTTCTGCCTGGGATCTCTGGGTCTTTCTTTGTTTCTTAAATTTACTGGGGTGACAGTGGTTAATAAAACTATACAGGTGTCAAATGTACAATTTTATAATGCATCATCTGTACATTGCAGTATGCGTTACCTCCCAAAATTAAGTATCTTTCTTTTATCAAATATTTGGCCTCATTTATCTTATACTACTCCCCCAAACTTCTTTTCCTTTGGTAACCACAATACTGTTATCTGTGTCTTTGAATTTTTGTCTGTCTGGTTGTCTCTTTTGTTCATTTGTTGCTCTCAGTTTTGTATCCCACACATGAGTGAAATCATATGGTTCTTAGCTTTTTCTGACTGACTTATTTTGCTTAGCATGATATTCTCAAAATGAATCAAGGCTCATTGATATTGTCACAAATGGCGGTATTTCATCTTTTCTTATGGTTGAATAATGCTACAATGAATACAAGGGTACATATTTGTATGTTTACAAATAAATGCTTTTAGTATATTGGGTAGATACCTAGAAAATGGATTACTAGGTCATAGGATAAGCTTATTGCTAATTTTTTCTTTTTTTACTTTAATATAATTTTATTGTTGTTGTATTATATTTATCCCCTTTTTTTCCCCACTGCGCTCCCATGCCACATCCTCCCCAGCCCCACTCCCACAGTCATTCCCACATGTTGTCTATGTCCATGGGTCATTCATGCTAGTTCCTTGACTAAACTGTTCCCCTTCTTTGCCTTTTTTGCCCCCTTCCCTCTCCCCTCTGCATACTGAAAGTCTGTTCCTTGTTTACTTGTCTCTCGTTCTGTTTTGCTTATTTGTTTGTTTTGTTCATTAGTCTCCTGTATTGGGTGAAATATGATATTTGTCTTTCACTGACTGGCTTATTTCACTAAGCATAATACTCTCCAGTTCCATCCATGTTGTTGCAAAAGGTAGGAGTTTCTTCTTTTTTTTCTGCTGTGTAGTATTCCATTGTGTAATAGTGCCAAATTTTTTTAATCCATTCATCCACTAATGGGCACTTAGGCTGTTTCCAGCACTTGGCTATTGTAGTGCTGCTATGAACATAGGAGTGCAGAGGTTCTTTTGAATTGGCATTTTAAGATTCTTAAAGTATAATACTAGCTGTGGAATGGCTGGATCAAAGGAAGTTACAGTTTTATTTTTTGAGATAATTCCATACTGTTTTTCCATAGTTACTGCTCCAGTGTGCATTCCTACCAACAGTACACTAGGGCTCCCTTTTCTCCATATTCTCACCAGCACGTGTTTGTTGATTTGTTAATGATGGCCATTCTGACAGGTGTGAGGTGGTACCATTGTGGTTTTAATTTGCATCTGTCTGATTGCTAGTGATGTTGAGCATTCTTTCATATGACAATAAGGGCTCTGTATGTCCTCCTTGGAAGAGTGTCTATTCAGGTCCTTTGCCCATTTTTTAAATTGGGTTGTCTGTCTTCCTGGTGTTGAATATAAGTTCTTTATACATTTTGGAGATCAAACCCTTGTCCAAGGTATCATTGGAAAATATGTTTTCCCATAGATGGCTCCCTTTCATTTTGCTGATGTTTACTTTAGCTGAGCAGAAACTTTTTTAGTTTGATGTCATCCCATTTATTTGTTTCTTTATTTCCCTTGCCCTAGAAAAAATAGCAGTGAACATATTTCTGCATGGGATATCTGAAATTGTACTGCCTAATTTTTCCTCTAGGACTATTATGATGGCACAGTTTATTTTTAGGTATTTTATTCATCTTGAGTTTATTTTGGTGTATGGTGTAAATTGGTCTAGTTTCATTTCTTTTATTGCATATCCCTGTCCAGTTCTCCAAACACCAATTGTTAAAGAGGTTATTTTCACTCCATTTTATGCTCCTTTGACTTTATCAAATATTAATTGACCATAGAGACCCAGGTTTATTTCTGGGCATGCTGTTCGGTTCGATTGATGTATATGTCTATTATTATGCCAGTACCAGACTGTTTTGATTACAGTGACCTTGTAATATAAGTAGTTTTATATCCGGTATTGTGATTCCTCATACTTTGTTCTTCTCTTTCAAGATTGTTGTGGCTATTCTGGGTAATTTTTGGCTCCATATACATTTTTGAAATATTTTTCTAGATATGTGAAATATAATATTGATATTTTATTTTATTACTATTTTAGAAGATTTAATTTATTTTTTGTAGACATAAGGGCAGGGAGAGAGGAAGAAAGGGAGATAAACACCAGTATATGGTTGCCTTTCACCTGCTTCCAGCTAAGGAGCTGGCCGGAGACCTGGCTTTCAATCTGGTTATGTGCCGCATTGGGAATTGAACCTGCCACCTTTGGGTTCGCAGGCCAGCACCTATCCACTGAGCCACCAGCCAGGGCATCATTGGTATCTTAATCAGGAGTACATTGAATCTATAAATTTCTTTGGGTAGTATGGACATTTTAATGATGTTAATTCTTTCCATCCATAATCATGGTATGTGCTTCCATTTATTTGTATCATCCTTAATTTGTTTCTTCAGTGTTCTGTAGTTTTCTTTTTTATATATATTTTATTGATTTTGTTATTATAGATGTCCCAATTTTTTCCTCTTTAGTCCCCTTCACACAGTACCACCCATTCATTCTGGCATTCTGTCCCCCTTATTTTATGTTCATGTGTCATGCATATAAGTTCTTTGGCTTCTCCATTTCCTTTCTTTTTCTTTTTATTTTTTTAAAGTTTGAGACAAAATTTATTGCAACTGAATGTTTGTTATCTTTTTTTAAATTTTATTGTTGTTGTATTACATCCATCTCATTTTTGCTCCCCTCTGTCCCCCTCCCAACCCCCTATTCCCCCCATAGTCAATCCCACCTGTTGTCCATGTCCATGGTTCCCCCATACTAGGTTATTGTCTGAGCTGCTCCCCTTCCTTGACTCTGCCTCCCACCTCCCCCAAAACCCTTTCCCCCTGACCACTGAAGACCTATTCACTGTACTCATATATTTGGTTCTGTTTTGCTTGTTGTTGGTTTTGTTCATTATTGTTCTGTAATGGGTGAGATCATATGATATTTGTCCTTCACTGACTGGCTTATTTCACTAAGCATAATACTCTCCAGTTCCATCCATGTTGTTGCAAAGGGTACAAGTTCCTTCTTTCTTTTTGCTGTGTAGTATTCCATTGTGTAAATGTACCAAAGTTTCTTGATCCATTCATCCACTGATGGGCACTTAGGCTGTTTCCAGCACTTGGTTATTGTAAATAGTGCTGCTATGAACATAGGTGTACATAGGTTCTTATGAATTGGTGTTTCAGGATTCTTTGGGTATAGTCCAAGTAGTAGAATTGCTGGATCAAAAGGCAGTTTCATTTTTAGTTTTTTAGGAAACCCCATTCTGTTTTCCACAGTGGCTGCACCAGCCTACATTCCAACCAACTGTGTACGAGGGTTCCCTTTGCCCCGCATCCTCACCAACACTTGTTGTTTGTTGATTTTTTGATGATTGCCATTCTGACAGGGGTGAGGTGGTATTTAATTGTGGTTTTAATTTGCATCTCTCTGATGACTAGTGATGTTGAGCATTCTTTCATATGCCTCTGGGCCCTTTGTATATCTTCCTCAGAGAGTTGTCTGTTCAGGTCCTTTGCCCATTTTTTAATTGGGCTGTCTGTCACCCTGGTGTTGAGTCGCATTAGTTCTTTACATATTTTGGAGGTCAGACCCTTGTGTGAGGGATCATTGGCAATTATGTTTTCCCATACAGTTGGTTCCTTTTGAATGTTGCTGATGATTTCTTTAGCTGAACAGAAACTTTTCAATTTCACATAGTCACATTTGTTGATCTGTTATTTGATTTCCTTTGCCCTTGGTGAAGTATCAGTAAACATATTTCTGCGTAGGATATCCAAAAGTTTACTGCCTATGTTTTTCTCCAGGACATTTATGGCGGCACTGCTTATGTTTAAATCCTTTATCCATCTTGAGTTTATTCTGGTGTATGGTGTAAGTGGGTGGTCTAGTTTTATCTTTTTGCATGTTGCTGTCCAGTTCTCCCAAAACCATTTGTTGAAGAGACTCTTTTTAATCCATTTGATGTTCCTTCCCCCTTTGTCAAATATTAGTTGACCATAGAGTCCTGGGTTAATCTCTGGGCCCTCTATTCTGTTCCATTGATCTATATGTCTATTCTTATGCCAGTTCCAGGCTGTTTTGATGACAGTAGCCTTGTAGTATTGTGTGAAGTCTGGTATTGTGATTCCTCCTACCTTGTTCTTCTTTCTCAAGATTGCTGTGGCTATTTGTGGGCGTTTTTGGCTCCATATAAATTTTTGAAGTATTTTTTTTATATCTGTGAAGTCTGTCATTAGTATTTTAATTGGGATTGCATTGAATAGGTAGATTGCTTTGGGTAGTATGGATATTTTAATGATGTTAATTAATCCCATGCACGAGCATGGTATATGCTTCCATTTATTTGTATCTTCCTTGATTTCTTTCTTCATTATTCTGTAGTTTTCTGAATACAGGTCTTTTACCTCCTTAGTTAAGTTTATTCCTAGGTACTTTATTTTTCCTGGTAAATGGGATTTGTTTTTTCGCTTCTATTTCTGTTGTTTCATTATTGGTATACAAAAATGCTTTTGATTTCTGGATATTGACTTTATTTTTATTTTTTGCAGCTTTCCATGTTAAATAGTATATTATATTTTTGTTTGTTTGTTTATTTGACCATGCACAGGTCTTACCTTTTTCAGTACCATCTGTTTTTCCTCTACATGTGTTTTACAAGTTGAAGCCTTCAGAAATAATGGCACTTGCAGTGCTTAGCTATTTTGCCAAATTTGCTTATTAGGTTGAGTAAGGTTTTTGTGGAGCCCATTGGGTTTTGTATGTACACTATCATATCATCTGCTAATAATGATAGTTTGACTTCCTCCTTTCCTATTTGGATATTTTGATTCCTTTTTCTTCTCTGATGGCTATAGCTAGAACTTCCAAGACAATGTTGAATAGAAGTGGAGAAAGTGGACAGCCTTGTCTCATTCCTGATCTTAGGGGGAAAGCTTTCAGTTTTTGTCCATTAAGTATGATGTTGGCTTCATGTTTCTCATAGATGGCCTTTATGATGTTGAGGTATGCTCCCTCTACTCCCATTTTGCTGAGGGTTTTTACCATAAATGGTTGCTGCACTTTTTCAAATGCTTTTTCAGCATCTATTGATATGATCATATGGTTTTTATCTTTCAATTTGTTGATGTGGTGTATTACATTGATTGATTTTCGAATGTTGTACCATCCTTGCATCCCTGGGATGAAGCCCACTTGATCGTGGTGTATGATCTTTGTAATATACTGCTGAATCCAATTGGCCAATATTTTGTTGAGAATTTTTAGCATCTATGTTCATCAGAGATATTGGCCTGTTGCTTTCTTTCTTAGTTGTGTCTTGCCTTGGTTTGGGGATTAGAATAATATTGGCCTCATAGAACGAGTTTGGGAGTCTTCCCTCTTCCTGAATTTTTTGGTATAGTTTGAGGAGGATAGGAGTTAGTTCTTCTTTAAAAGTTTGGTAAAATTTTCCTGTGTAGCCATCTGCTCCAGGGCCTTTGTGCTTTGGGAGATTTTGGATTACTTCTTTAATTTCACTAGTTGTTCTTGGCCTATTCAGGCTTTCTGCTTCTTCTGGGTTCAGTGTTGGTAGCTTATTCATTTCCAGAAATGTGTCCATTTCATCCAGGTTGTCATATTTTTTGTCATATAGTTGTTTGTAGTAATTTCTTACAATCTTTTGTATTTCTGAGGTATCAGTTGTGATTTCTCCTCTTTCAGTTCTGATTCTGTTTACTTGGGTCCTCTCTCTTTCTCGATGAATCTGGATAAGGGCTTGTCAATTTTGTTTATTTTTTCAAAGAACCAGCTCCTAAACCTGTTGATTCCTCGAATTGTAGTTTGAATCTCTGAGTTATTTAGTTCTGCTCTAATCTTGATGATTTCCTTCCTTCTACTTGCTCTGGGCTTTGTTTGTTGCTCCTGTAGTTCTTGCAGCTTTGTGGTTAGGTTGTTTTTATAAACTTCTTGTGACCTTCTTTGGAATGCCAGTATTGCTATAAATTTCCCCCTGAGAACTGCCTTTGCTGTATCCCATAGGATTTGGGCTGTGTGTTCATTGTCATTTGTTTCCAGGAACTTTTTTATTTCATCTTTGATCTCATTGTTGACCCCTTCATTGCTTAAAAGCATGTTATTCTGTCTCCATGAGTTAGAGAATTTTTGGGTTTTTCACTTGAGATCAGTTTCTAGTTTCAAGCCATTGTGATCTGAGAAGATACTTTGTATGATTTCAATTTTCCTGTATTTGTGGAGGCTTATCTTGTGACATACCATGTGGTGGTCTATCTTAGAGAATGATCCATGTGAATTTGAAAAGAATGTGTATTTTGTATCCTTGGGGTAAAAGATGGTGTATACATCAGTTAGGTCCATTTCCTCTAGAGTGTTGTTCAATGCTAAAATATCTTAGGGGATTTTTTGTTTGGAAGATCTGTCCATTGTTGATAGTGGGGTATAAAAATCCCCTACTATTAGTTCGTTTCTGTCTATGTTTTTCTTTTTCTTTTTTTTTTAATTTTATTGTTGTTGTATTACATTCATCACCTTTTTGCTCCCCTCTGGCCCCCTCCCCACTCACCCATTCCCACCAAAGTCAATCCCACCTGTTGTCTATGTCCATGGTTCCTTTATACTAGGTTCTTGTCTAAGCTGCTCCTCTTTCTTGCCTCTGCCTCCCCCCTCCCCCCAACCTCTTTCCCCCTGACCACGGAAGGCCTATTCACTGTATTCATATATTTGGTTCTGTTTTGCTTGTTGTTAGTTTTGCTCATTATTGTCCCGTAATGGGTGAGATCATATGATATTTGTCCTTCACTGACTGGCTTATTTCACTAAGCATAATACTCTCCAGTTCCATCCATGTTGTTACAAAGGGTACAAGTTCCTTCTTTCTTTCTGCTATATTGAATTCTATTGTGTAAATGTACCAAAGTCTTTTGATCCAATCATCCACTGATGGGCACTTAGGCTGTTTCCAGCAAAACACTTGGCTATTGTAAATAGTGTCGCAATGAACATAGGTGAATGTAGGTTCTCATGAATTGGTGTTTCAGGACTCTTTGGGTATAGTCCAAGTAGTGGAATTGCTGGATCAAAAGGCAGTTCCATTTTCAGTTTTTTAAGGAAACCCCATTCTGTTTTCCAGAGTGGCTGCACCAGCCTACATTCCCACCAACAGTGTGTGAGGGTTCCCTTTGCCCCACATCCTTGCCAACACTGTTGTCTGTTGATTTGTTGATGATTGCCATTTTGACAGGTGTGAGGTGGTATCTTATTGTGGCTTTAATTTGCATCTCTCTGATGTCTATGTCTTTCTTAAAGTCTTCCAAGATTTTCCTTATGTATTTCAGAGCTCCTATTTTTGATGTGTATATGTTTATCAGAGTTATTTCTTCTTGATGTATTATGAATTTCTTCTTAAGTATTATGAATTGTCCATCTTGTCCCTTTTTATTGCCTTCATTGTTAAATCTATTTTGTCTGAAATAAATATTGCTACTCCAGCTTTGTTTTCATGTCCATTTGCTTGATATATATTTTTTCCATCCCTTTACTCTCAATCTGTGTTGATCTTTTGTTCCGAGGTGGGTCTCTTGAAGATAGCATATATGTGGGTCATGTTGTCTTATCCATTCGGGTACCCTATGTCTTTTGATTGGTGCATTTAATCCATTTACATTTAAAGTTATTATTGATTGAGATTTATTCATTGCCATTTTCTCCCTTTGTACATGTATTCCTCTTTGGCTTTCTCTGTTTCTTCATTTTATTTATTTATTTATTTATTTATTTATTTATTTATTAAAGCAGACCCTTTAGCATTTCTTGCAATGCTGGTTTGGTAGAGATGTGTTCTTTTATTTATTTATTTATTTTTTGTCTGGGAAGCTCCTTATTTCTCCTTCTATCTTGAATGAAAGTCTTGCTGGGTAGAGTATTCTTGGTTGCAGGCCTTTGTTTACCATGACTTGAAATACTTTTTGCCATTCCCTTCTGGCTTGAATTGTTTCTGTTGAATAATCATATGATAGCCTTATTGAAGCCCCTTTATATGTTATTAGTTGTTTCTCTCTTGATGCTTTTTGGATTCTCTCTTTGTCTTTGAAATTAGCCATTTTAATAATAATGTGCCTTGATGTTTGTCTGTTTGGGTTCATCTTCATTGGGACCCTCTGTGCTTCCTGAACTTCAGTAACGTTTTCACTCATCATGTGAGGGAAATTTTCTATCATGACTTTTTCGAACAGGTTTTCCATTCCTTGTTTCTCTTCTCCTTCTGGTATCCCTATGATACGGATGTTGTTATGTTTCATGTTGTTCTGAAGCTCTCTTAAACCCTCTTTAATCTTGTTCAGCCTTTTTTTATTCTCTTGTACTATCTTGGAGTATTTGTCTATATTATCCTCCAACTCACTGATCCAGTCCTCTGCTTCTTCTAGCCTACTGTTGATTCCTTCTACTGTATTCTTCAATTCAGAAATTGTATTCTTCATTTCCTCCTGGCACTTATTGATAGTTTCTATGTCCTTTTTCATGCTGTTGTAGTTCTCAGTAAGTTCCTTGTAACTTCCCTGGAGTTCTTTGTAGTTTTCCTGGTGTTGTTTATAGTTTTCTTTGATGTGGCTGATCTCATTGAGCTTCTCTATCATCATTCTTTTGAATTCCTTATCTGATATTTCAGGTGCCTCTGTTTCATTTGGTGGTCTTTCTGGGGATTCTTCCTTTTGGTGATGGACTGATTCTTTTTTACCCCATTTTGGGTGTCTGTTGTTCCTTGCTTTACATTTATTTATTTATTTTTCCTTGGATTAACCTCCCTTGCTTACTTAATAATATTCACTTAATATTCCTCCTAATCTTTTTAGTACTGACTCCATTTACATACTGAAGGATATCTTAGCTGCTTCCAAGTTTTGACAATTACAAACTCCTTAGCTTTTAATAGCCTTTATTTTTTAGAATTGCTTTAGAGCCAATCCTCCAAGCTGACCAGCTCTCAGAGGAGTCCTTTAAGCCGCCTCTGTGATGCGCCTCTCCCAGGTGTCTGCGGCCTTTGTCCCTGGCAATGGGCGGGTCAGTTGTGCCAGCTACAAGTTCCCAGCTTGCAGTTTGGAGTTTCCTTGGGAGCCTGGGGGCCTGTGTTGGCACGCAGTGCTGGGCCTCACTCCCCAGCAGGGTCTTCAAGCTGCTGTTTCTCAGGTGGCCCAGCAGCACTGTTTTTGGCCCTCTTGCCACCCCGGCAGGTGCACTTCCCTGCTCCCTAGCTTCTGCTCCCCGCAGGACTCCTCTGCCTCTAGCCCAGTGAGGAGCTTCCTCTCCCTGTTGCCAGAGCGAGTCTCTCACACAGTCCCTCCCCTGCATGAGTTCAATTCCTGGTTCCCTCAGGTGTTTGTCCTTGCTGCCCACACTTCACTGTTCAGATTTCTAATCACCAGGGAGCCTGGGCCTGGCTTCAGTTAAACACATCCCTCTGGTTAGAGCCACCACTACCCAGAACCGACCTCGGCCCGCCAGCAGGTTGGTCCGGAACCCCCTCACCTGCTGTCCTGCAGGTCTCTGCTGCCTCTGGGCTGTGCTCTCCTGAGTCCAGGTGCCTACCGGCTGGTCAATTCCTAGGGACCTGAAGACATCTCGAGCTCCCTATCCTGTACTCCAGCTGCTCTGATACTCGAGAACACCATCAGCACTGCTCTCTACTCTGTTGCCATCTTTGATCTCCTCTCCTTTATTTTTCTTAACATCCTCTGTCTATTCTGTAATAACCAATGTGTACTTCTTTTTTTTTCCTTCACATTCAGACAATTCACCATTTAATTATTGCCTTCTGTCAGCCTCTCAAATTATATTAATACAAAATTTTTATTATTTCAAAATGCTTACTTTAATTTGTTTAAAGAATTACTTTTTAAAGTAATATGAATTACAATGTTACCAAACACATGCAAAAATACATTTACACACATACATATTTTTACACATAATTAAAGTACATACTGGATTTGGAAGAGTTAATACAAAGCATTTAAAATATGCCAATAGTTTATATAATTATTACATGTTAAATGATAGTGTTTCAGATATATCATAGTAAATTCAGCATTTTTTTCCCTTTAATACTTATTTTATTCTGGAATGCTATTTTTGGGAAATATATCATAGAAATGGTGTATTGCAGAACTCACTTTTGTGAAAGCTGTTCTAGAGACAGTGCCAAACCCATAGTAAAGTATAAATTTTGTTTCTGAGTCAGATCCCACCCCTTACATTAATACAACTCAACTTTATTTTAAACTACTGGAACTACAACTTATTTTTTTGGAGTTTTCCATGTTAAATAGTATATTATATTTTTGTTTGTTTGTTTGTTTGGCCATGCAGAGGTCTTACTTCTTTCAGTACCATCTGTTTTTCCTCTACATGTGTTTTACAAGTTGAAGCCTTCAGAAATAATGGCACTTGCAGTGCTTAGCTGGTCCCCATAGAGTAGAAATTATGCTACCTACTAATCTGAAGTAAAAAAAAAGTAAAAAGAAAAAAAACTGGATTGAAATAATTTTGTAGAATAGTATTCTGGCTATTTTTTTTTTTAACTTGTGGTTGACTTCCTGTGTGGTCTTAAACTAACCACTGAACTATTTAAGAGTCTGTTGAGGTAGAGATTAGGTATGTTCATATTTTAATAATAAAATTTACTATTCCATTAACACCTTTTCCCAAGCATCCCTAGTTGGGGGGCCTTCATAACTAGAAATGTATATTTCCACTGTCTATTTGAAAGGAATCTCACTTAATTTTCATGATAATATGGGAATATATATTGCCAATGTACATGAATTATATAATTCAGTAGTTTGCAAATTTCACCCCAAATTTGTCTTCATTCTCAGCATCTTTTCTAACCTAAAGATTGACTAATTTCTCAACACACAAGCTACAAATTAGTTCCTGTTTAAAACAAATTGCTAACAAAATGTATACATTATATACCCACAAACAAGCACATATTTTGTAACAGTGAATAAGAAAGATAGCAGATATTCTATGTAACATACATCCACATTCTCTTAATTTTTCTTTTTCCTTAACTGCGTTAAATTTTTCTAAAAGTTATTGCAAATAACTTGATTTTCCCATTTTAGGAAATAATCCCATTCTAAGAAAACTTAACCTGTAGCAATGCATATATAAGTAAAATACAAAATTATACATTATTTAATAAAATCTATTTATAATAAGATTATTTAAAGCATTCATAAGTTAGTTCTTATCCATTCAGCTACCCTATGCCTTTCTCTTTTTTTAAAGATTTTATTTATTATTTTTAGAGAATAGGGAAGGGAAAGAGGCAGCAAGGAAGAGAGGCATCAATGTCTGGTTGCCTTTTTCACCTGTCTCCAGCTACAGAGCTGGCTGGAGACCTGGCTTGCAACCTCATTATGTGCCCTAGCTGGGGATTCGAACCTGTGACCTTTGGGATCCCAGGCTGGCTCCTTATCCACTGAACCACCAGCCAGGGCCTACCCAGTGCCTTTTGATTGGTGGATTTAATCCATTTTCATTTAAAGGTTATTATTGATAATTTATTTGTTATCTATTGCTTCCTTTGAATCTGTGCTCCTCTCTGTCCCTCTGTTTCTTCATCTTCTTAAAGAAGACCCTTTAGCATTTTTTACAATGCTGGTTTGGTGGAGATGTATTCTTTCAGCCTTCTTTCATCTGGGAAGCTCTTTATTTCACTGTCCATTTTGAATGAGAGCCTTGCTGAAAGAGTATTCTTAGTTGTAGACCTTTATTTTTCATTGCTTATAACATATTTTGCCATTCCCTTTTGGCTTGTAGTGTTTCTGTTGAGAAATCAGCTGATAACCTTATTGGAGCCCCCTTGTATGTTATTAGCTGTTTCTCTATGATTTTAGGATTCTTTCTTTGTCTTTGAAATTTGCCATTTTAGTTATGATATGTCTTTGAGTGGGACTGTTTGGGTTCTTTTTCCTTGGGATCCTAAGTGCTTCCTGCACCTGAATGACTTTTTCTGTCCTCTAGTTAGGGAAGCTTTCTGTTATTAATTTTTCAAACAGGTTTTCCATCCCTTGCCCCTTTTCTTTTCCTTCTGGTATCCTTGTGATATGGATATTATTATGTTTCATGGTGTCCTATAGCTTCCTTCAAACCTTTTCATTCTTTTTTCAGTCTTTTGCCATTTGTTGCACTCTGGAAATTTTTTCTACATTGTCCTCCAGCTCACTGATCTGATCCCCTGCTTCCTGCAGCCTACTTTTGATTCTTTCTACTGTGTTCTTCAATTCAGAAATTGTATTCTTCATTTCCTCCTGGATCTTATTGATGGTTTCTATGTCCTTTTTTAATGCTTGTGTAATTCTCAGTAAGCTCCTTACAGCTTCCCTGGAGTTCTTTGTAGTTCCCCTGAAGTTGTTTGTAGTTTTCTTTGAGCTCACTCAGCTCATTGAGCTTCTCTAAAATCATTATTTTGAATTTTATGTCTGATAGTTTGCTTTCCTCTATTTCATTTCTCACTCTTTCTGGGGATTCCTCCTTTCCTTTCGTTGGGGAGTTGTTTCTTTGTCACCCCATTTGAGGTGATTCTTCCTTTTTATTTCTCCTTCTTGGGTTGGTCTGCTTTGACTTTCTGTCTTTGTGGTGTGACCTTCTGTGGTGTAGAAGTACCTTTTCTTTACTTCCTGGATCTTCCCCTGATGATATCAGCTCATGTCTCAGTCTGGGCCTAATCAACCTGTAGGAGCCCATCAGAGATTCACTGTCTGCCTATCTCTTTTAGTTGTTAATCTAATCAATCTGTGATCTGCTGTCGGAATTAAGTCCTTCTGGATGGATTGGATTAATTCCTATGGGTGGGGCTATGGCATTTCCTCAGGCAACTGCCATTTGGAGAATAGTGGTTTGCTGGCTGAATGGAGGATGGGTCAGCAATGGGACCTCAGGAGCTGTTCCCTCATCTCTCCCCAGAAAGCCACTGCCCCAGACTTTACCCAAGCATCTCTAGTCCACTCTGCCCTTTGTCTGCTAAAGCCCAGGGTAAGTGGTGCCAATGTATTTTTGTGAATGGTCCCTTTAAGTACTGTGTTTCTAGCTATTTTTTTTTAAGCCGGCCAAACCTACCAGCTTTTCATTTCTTACAGCTGGATGGTGTTTTGCTCAAAGCTGTGTTGCTGTAGATTGGAAGTCCAGCTTGGGGTTTAGAACCCACCCTTCTCAGGTGAAACTCCTGGCTGCTGAGATGTTTCTGTGTCCCTTCAGCTGCTGCCTGTGGGAGCCCAGCCAGTCCTCTTACATCTCCACACTTCCTATGGGTCATGTTTTAATGAATCAGTCTCTTCTGTTCTGTCTGTGGTTATAAGGCTTCTCTTCAGCTGGTGTTCTATTGGTTATTTCAGATGATTTTTCCCCAGTTAAGTTGTAATTCCATATTGGTCCTGGGAGGAACTTGGGGTAGCTCACTTACTCCTCCACCATCTTATCAGTACAGGTCTTTTGCCTCCTTGGTTGTGTTTATTCCTAGGTACTTTATTTTTCTTGTTGCTATAGTGAATGGATTTTTTCTTGTTTCTTTCACTGATATTTTAATGTTGGTGTACAAAAATGCCACTAATTTCTGGGTATTAACTTTGTATCCAGCTATTTTGCCATATTCACATTAAGCTGAACAGTTTTTGGTGGCATCTGTCGGGTTTTCTATGTACACTATCATGCCATCTGCAAATAATGACAGCTTTACTTCCTCCTTTCTAATTTGGATGTCTTTTTTGTTTGTTTGTTTTTTCTTGTCTGATCACTATGGATAGAACTTCCAAAATTATGTTGAATAGAAGTGGAGAGAATGGACACCCTTGTCTTGTTCATGGTTTCAGGGGGAAGACTTTTTGTTTTGCCCATTGAGTATGATGTTAGCTGCAAGTTTTTCATATATGGCCTTTATTACATTGAAGTATGCTCACTTTGTTCCCACTTTGCTGAGTGTTTTTATTATAAGTGGGTACTGTACTTTATCAAATGCTTTTTCAGCACCTATTGGTATGATCATATGTTTTTAATCTTTTATTTTGTTTATGTGGTGTATTATGTTTATTGATTTGTGAAAATTATAACATTTTTGCATTCATGGGATAACCCCACTTGGTCATGGTATACAATCATTGTAATATATTCCTCAATCAGCATCTTTTATTTTATTGAACATTTTATTTTATTTTATTTTATTGAGCATTTTAGCACTTATGTTCATCAGCAATATTGCCCTATAGTTTTCTTTCTTTGTTGTTTCTTGACCTAGTTTTGGGATTAGAATAATACTGGCCTCATAGAAAGAGTTTGGGAGTCTTCTCTCTTGGAATTTTCAGTAAAATTCACCTATGTAGCCATCCAGGACTTTTTTGATTACTTTTTCAATCTCATTAGGTGTTATTGGTCTTCCCAGGCTTTCTGATTATTATTCACTTTTGGGAGATTATATATTTCCAGAAATTTGTCCATTATACTCAGGTTGTCAAATTTCATGTCATATTGTTGGTTATAATAATTTTTAAAAATTATTTGTATTTCCATGGTATTGCTTGTGATTTCTCCTCTAATTTTTGTTTATTTGGTTTATTCTCTCTCTCTCTCTCTCTCTCTCTCTCTCTCTCTCTTTTTTTTTTTTTTTTCCTTGATGATTCTGGTTAGAGGCTTGTCAGTTCTGTTTATCTTTTCAAAGGACCATATCCTGGGCTTATTGATCCTTTGAGTTGTTCTTTTAGCCTCTATTTCATTTAATTCTGCTCCGATCTTGGTTATTTCCTTCCTTCTACTCACTCTAGGCTTTGTTTATTGTTGTTCCTCTAGGTGTTGTAGCTTTAGGGTTTGGTTGTTTGCTTGAGGTTCTATTATCCTGTTTAGGTAGGCTAAACAGGATATTTATATCCTGCTTATTGCTATGAACTTTCCTCTCAGGCCTGCCTTGCCTGTATCCCATAGGTTTTGGGCTATTGTGTGTTTGTTTTCATTTGTTTCCAGAAAACTTTTTATTTCTTTCTTGATTTCATTGTTGATCCATACTTAATTTATTACCATGTTATCCAGCCTGCATAACTTTCAGTGTTCTTGAGCTTTTTCTTGAGGTTGGTTTCTACTTCCAAGCCTTTGAGACCTGAGAAGATGCTTTATAAAATTTCAATTTTCTTGAATTTGTGGAGGCACTTTTTATGTCCTACCATATGGTCTATCTTTGAGAATGTTCCATGTACATTTGAAAAGAATATGTGTTTGCTTCCTTGTGGTAAAATTTCTGTATATATCAATTAAGTCCATTTGATGTGGTGTTGTTCAATGTCAAAATATATTTGGTATTTCTTTGTTTGGAAGATCTGTCCATTGTTGACAGTGGGATGTTAAATTACCCTACTATGAGTGTGTTATTGTCTATATCCATCTTGAACTCCTCCAAGATTTTTCTTATACATTTGGGTGCTCTTATATTGGGTACATATATGTTTACAAGGATTACATCTTCTTGCTGGATTGTTCTCAAGTATTATGAAATTTTCTTCTTTGTCTCTTTTTATGGCCTAAATAGACATATGAAGTCTATTTAGTCTTATGTAACTATTGTTTCCCCAGATTTATTTTTCATAGCCACTTGCTTGAAGTATTTTTCCATCCCTTCATTTTTATCTGTGTAGATATTTTGTTCTGAGGTGGTTCTTCTGTAAACAGAAGCTATGTGGGTCCTATTTCTTATCCATTCAGCTACCCTATGTGTTTTAATTGGAGCACTTAATCCATTTACACTTAAGGTTATTAATGATAGGTACTTATTCATTGTGATTTTTCCTTTTTCACCTGCATTCTCCTCTCTTTTTCTTCATTTTCTTAAAGTATTCCCTTTAGCATCTCTTGCAATGCTGGTTTGGTGGAGATGTATTTTACCTTTCTTTTGTCTTGGAAGCTGCTTATTTCACCTTTTGTTTTGAATGACATCTTTGTTTAGTAGTACAGTCTTGTTTGTAGGCATTTGCTTTTCATTGCTTGTGATATATTTAGCTATTCCATTCTGGCTTGTTGTGTTTTTGTTAAGAAATCAAAGCCCTGGCTGGTGGCACAGTGGATAAAGTGCTGGCCTGCAAACCCAAAGGTCACTGGTTCGATTCCCAGCCAGGGCACATAACCAGGTTGCAAGATAGGTCTCCAGCCAGATCCATAGCTGGAGGCAGGTGAAAGGCAACAACATTGATGTCTCTCTCCCTCTCTGCCTCTCTCCCTTCCCCTCTCTCTAAAAATAATACATAAAATATTTTTTAAAAAATCAGTTGATAGTGTTTTCAGAGCTCCCTTGCATGTTATTAGCTCTTTCTTGCTGCCTTTAGGATTCTCTTTGTCTTTGAATGTTGCAATTTTAATTATGATGTGTCTTCGTGTGCAGCTATTTGTGATCATCTTCATTGGGAGCCCCTATGCTTCTTGGACTTGCATGGCTTTTTCTTTCATAAAATTTGGGAAATTTTCTGTCATTGCCTTTTCAAACAGGTCTTCTATCCCTTCTTCTCTTCTTCTCTTTCAGCTGTCCCTTGTCAGGCTTTTTGTTTTTGTTTTCCATTTTGTTGCACTGTTTGGAAAGTTCTTTTCTACGTTGCCCACCATTTTGCTGATTTAATCCTCTGCTTCCTCTATCCTGTTTTTGATTCCTTCTACTGTGTTCTTCAGTTCAGAAGTTGTATTCTTCATTTCATCCTGGCTCATATTGATAGTAATGGGAAGGAACAAGCTGATGAGAAAAAGAAAGTAAAGTTTACATCTTATGTAGAAAAAGGGGGAAGAAGGCAGGATAAAGTAAGAAAGGACAAGCATGTAGTTATAAGTTTAAACAGAAGTGTACTATATATGTGTGTGTGTGTGTGTGTGTGTGTGTGTGTGTAGTGTGTGTGAGAGAACACACACACACAACAACCTCATTTAGGTGAGATGGGAACACAAGGTAAAAAAGAAAGAAAAGTTTCAGAAATTCCCAGAGGAAAAGTTTTGGATGATACAGGGAGGAGCAATGGGGGGTTAAATTCAAGCTAAGACAGGAAAACATCTCAAATTTGAAATGAAGAAGGAAATGGCTGGAGGAAGATGTAAATGGACAAGGAGTGGGGGATGCTAAGATCTGGGATTTGAATACATGAATAGTGAAGACCTATGAATAAGGTTGCAAAAATGCAACAAGTACCTCCCTATCCACACTTAATGGGCAAGATTGATGAATGTGGAGAGAGAGCAAAGTGTATTTTATGAACAGGAAGAAGACACTGTGTGACTAATGATAAAAATATTGGTTTTGAGATGCTGGAGAAGGGAGAGATAGAATTGGTACTGGAAACAAGTTGTAGCAGTAAAGAAGATAGAATTTAAATCATAAATAAGAAGAGAAAATTGAGTGGTATACTGGAGTGAGAGAAGGGAGGAGCCAAATATGAGGTTTGAGATACAATATAATATAAAATATAGTTACTTAGAATGCACTAATTGGGAGAAGTGAATGTCAAAAGTATATGCTTGAAACTAATAACTCATGTAGAAGATCACTGTGGACTTTGTCTCTGTAGTATCTGATTTTTACCCCTTTCCTCTCTTTCTGGTTTTGCCCCTGGTAATGTCTGATCATGCTCTGGTCTGGGCCTAAGCAGCCTGTTTGCAACTAGCCACTTTCTGTGTCTGTCTATTTTAGTTGATGAACTCACTCTGTAATCTGCAGTCAGGCTTAAGCAGCTTGGGAATGGAGCTGAGTAAATGCTGTAGCCAGAGCTATTGCTTCCCCTCTGGCTGATGTTACTTGGAGCAGGGTGGTCTGCATGAAAAATGGCCCCTGCAGCCATTGGATGAGCCAGCACTGGGGGCATGTCCCTTAGTCCCTCAGCTCTCTCTCCTAAGCACCACCACCCTAAACTCCCCAAGCATCTCTAGTCCATCTGCCCTCCCTTCAAAGAGCTCAGATCATGTGGGTGTGGATGCAATTCTGTTCCCCTTCACCAAAACAGTCTTTATGCAGCCCTGTTGCTGCCACCCCTGTCTCTTAAAAGAGCCACTGTGTCCAGTGTACACAGATGTATACCCAGGGTCTCTGTCAAGTATCAGGACTTTCCTCCACTCTCTTTTTAAAAAAGTCCCTGTGTGACTCCTTGCATGTGGCTTAGGGTCCTGAGGGATGCTTTCTCCTATGCTCCCCCTTTTCCAAATTCACACAGTCTCTTTAGTCAATGCTGGTCCCTGTGTTCCCCCACTTCCAACAGTTTCATCCAAACTTTCCTGATCTTTTCTAACTGAAAAGTGCAGCTACAGTGGGAGTGCAGTTGTCTAGTTTTCCAGAACCTGCACTATCTAGTTCCTGGTTAATGAGCTAGTCATAAACTGCCCCTACATGGTGCAGCCAGAAGTGTTCAGAAGGGTAACCCTAGAGACTCTGTTTAGAAACTGCTGGTCATGGGTTTTGCTATCTATCATGCAGTCCCAGCCTTCCAGACCCTATTCATACCAATTCACCCTGGATTTTACTCATTTATGCTCTGTGCTTTCTTATCTAGTCAGTCCAGAATGGGAGCAAGTAGACAGGGCTGGCAGCTACTCTTCATCTCTCTCTCTCATTTCATTCAATTTTAATTTTCAGTTTTAACACTTTTAATTTATTTTTTTGCTAGTTCATTATTACTGTCCAAGTTCCTCTTTCAATTATCCACTTTTGTATAAATGGCATATTTGTATCACTAAGAATGAGGAGGCAACATGACTATAAACTTTGCTGTCTGTGCACGAACTGAATAACAGATGCACAGTGTCTAGTCACCAACAGACTTTGAGAGAAGCAATGTGACTGGCCATTGACCATGATACTCATCATTACTTATGTGATTGCTTGTAGATTAAAGCAAGTTTGTCCTTCTTCATTACTCATATTTAATGTACTATGATACCAATATTTGAAACATACCATTGCAGAACTTTATTATTTAATTGCACTGTGGTAAGTAAAATGTGTGCATGCCAGATATGTGCCAAGTGAGAACTACATGTATTATGAAGTAGAGACTATTATTTTTCCCATTTTACAGAAAATAAAATTGAAGCTAAGAAGTATTAAGTGATTTACTCAAGGTATTAGTTGCTTAACCCATAATTAAAATTCAAACAGACTCACTCCAGATAACACATTCTTTGGCTTCTGCCTGGATCATATATCCACAACTCCTCAAAAATGAGATAAACTCTAATTGTTGATCTCAGGCAGCTCTACTCAGTAGGGAGGACAGCTGATTGTGTAGCATCTCTAATCCAGAAAGGACCCTATTCTCTGTGAATAGAAGAGCCTCTAACTCCTTAATTTTCTTCATTATGGAGAAGCCTTTGGAGGAACCACAGAGCATGTATTTGATGCTTGCTGTGTTCACATTGTTAGTGTTCTCAGTCCCCTGATGATATCCATTTGGTTGAGAACTCCAAGCTTCCCTTTCTTTTCTTCCTCAAGTGCAATGTATCAGACCCTCTCAATTTCTCTCTGCTCTTGTACTTTTTTTTTTTTTCTACAAACACCTTTTGATGTATTTGAAGTTTTTCCTCACTCATTTCTGTTAGCATAATAGGACCATATGTAATTATCTTCTTTTCCCAAGTAGTTCCTTATCTTCGTTATTTATTTATTTATTTTTTCATTTTCAGGAGAATGTACCAAATCTAATTCTCTAAGAGACAAAACAAGCCTGAGTATTCAGTGCTAGAAGTATCAAATTGATGCACAGTTGTTGACAAAACCAAAGGGGATGAAACTATCTCTTCTGCCTATATAGCAAACATCAATTCTTTTTATAAGGGTATTGGACCACTATCTTCTTTTCTCATATTATTATTTTCCAAAGAATAAAAAAATTAAATATTAAGTCTTAGAAAAAAATTATGAACTGTTCCAAAATGGTAGTGCTATAGTTGGAGCCAGCATAATATAATATTAACAGTCCTAGATATGGAATCCATAAACCTGTCTGTGAAGACCAGTTCCATCACCCACCTACCATTTCTCTAACAGGAAGACCAAATATTTCAGTATCTCCATGACCTCTTAACAAAATAAACAAACAAACAAACAAAAATAATTTTTTTTTAAAAAAGCTCTCATTATTAGTATCAGTAAGGATTTAAAGGCAGTTTATGTAAAATGGCTGGCACATACATACAAGGATCAATCAAAAGTCAAGCTGTATTATTGGTACTTCAAAGAGAAAGGCATAGTGGCATGTAAAATTATACACAAAGTTTTTTCATTCATTCACTTATTTATTAATGTATAAATATTTTGTAGGATCCCCTGATATCTGTGTTCCAATGATTATTGTGAGGAAGGCCACACACCAATTTATTCCCTGCACCTTGGCTAAAATGTTTCCAAATGAGACTCAATACAATAATTTAATGTAACAGAATTAAAACAAGAATATAAATTTTGTTTTGGAAGAGGTCATTGACTTTCTAAACTTAACTGTATGACAAAGCTTCCTAATTCACACTCTAGTTCTAGTTTCCTGACATTTGTGTTGCCATAAATTATTAAAAGATTGTGCCTAATAATTTTATGTATCTATGACCATATGACAGTGTCTTGTGAACTAAGCACATAGCCAAGGGTATGTTGATATAGTCTCTGGACCCTAACAATATTCACTTCAGGGAAACTGTTCTTTTGTCACCAAGGGTCAGACTTCAAGGCTCTTTCTCTTATTCTTTGAGCTCTGTTTCTGTTTTTAATGTTCTCTCAATGTCGTCATGTCTTGGATTTGAACTGCTCTTCTTCACTCTTTGCCTTTAATTAAACACAAGGGGGAAGGAGAGATTAAGTTTCTAATATTACTTTTTGAAAAAGTAGGTAGAATAGGGGGACTTCTTTCTGACTGGTAATACAACTTGACTTAGATTAACTTTTGGGAGTTGGGGGTCTGACACTGTTATAAAAAGATTCAAACTGGAAACTGTCCTTCAGGCTGTATTGCTGCAAGCACCACAGAACACTGAGGGCATTTGAATGTGGTTCTCCAATGGTATAAAATACCTTCCTCAAGATTACATAGTAAGATGGAAGAAACAATAGCAACAGCCAAATGTCTTATTTGTTAAGTCAAGCAATATATGCTGACTTAAAAACAAAATATTATCATATATAAAGAACTAATAAAATGTCAAACAAAATCTAGAATTCTACCTTTGAAAGGACAATTACTCTTCAAATTGTAGTATATAAACATTGTGTCTTATTTTCTTGTGATTATATGTATACTTGTTTCTGTAGATAGCATACTTACAAATAGGATCATAGTCTACATATTGAAATGCAGTCTGTTTTTCTTTTTTTTTTAACAATATGTTATCAGTATCCATCTACATCTGTAAACATGTTATGGGTTTTTAACAGTTTATTGTATATAAACATGATACTTTCATTTGTACACATTCTTAAATATACTCTTCAGATAAAGACTTAGAAAAAAATCTGAGTTAAATGCTATAAAACATTCTAAGCTGCAGGAAGTAGCCTGAGTTCAAATTTCTGTCCCCCTGTTTACTAGCCAAATGATGTTAATTCTTAATTTCAAATCATTTTTGACACAAGCACATGGATTTTTCCCTCCAAAGGATTCTTTTTAATACTGTGACAGTCTTAAACTAGAAACAATTTACTGTTTTTGATCATTTGTTATGAACTAGGCATTCCATTAGAGATAGAATCTACTTTTGACACTGTCCTTAGAACCACAACTTAATCAGTTTAATTTATTGTAATTTGTGTTATTTTGATGGTAGAGACTGAAACAAGGAATTAATTGCAGGTAGACTCCTTGTGAGGTGATTTTAGAAGTATAAGTAAAGGAGTGGGAGAGTAATATAGAGAGAGGGAAAGTCAGTAAAATTGGCATCAGCCTGGTAGATTTCAAGTATAATGTACATCAAGTTCACCAGGAGGAATACTGAATGCAGTTTTCTAGTCACACTGGGCAATTACCTGAGAAACTCTGATAGTGCCCAAAGATTCAGCATGGCTGAATCTCCTTCTGGCTCACAGCTTGCTCCTCATGGCTCTTCTTCTTCCTCCTCTTCTACATTCACTCTACTTGCATGGCCCTCTCCTGTGGTGGACTTGCTCTCCTACAAAGCTGCCTAGCTACTCCATTATGGCTCTCTCTCTTCATGGCTGCCCACCCTTCTTTTAAATATTGACCTGGAGCTTCCTGGATGACCACATACTGGACTTCTCTCAGAATGAGGCACATTTGTGTTTCTTGTATCTGTACGTTCTCTCTGCTGTAATCTTTAGTCAGGGCAAGAGTGACTTAGTAACACAGGGACCTCCACCTTTCTGCCTCTGGCACAAGTGCCATAGAAGCTCCCCATCACCAGGCCAAGAGTAACTGAATGATTTCAAGAGTCCCTAGGCCTTTTGCCTTGGCTGGCAGTGCAGCTATTAACTAGTTATCAGCTTGCTGTAGATATGCAACTGACCTTAACATTATTTTACAACAGTATCCTCTATGTCTGCTTTCCCTACCTGCATCCCCCAACAATGGGCTGTGGGGACTTTGAGGACTCTTCACTATGCACCCCATTACAACAGGAAGTTGTAAAAGATAATAGAGGGAGACCCTATACACCTCTTACCAAGTTCCCCCAATTGGTAATTTCTTGCAAAATGATAGTATAACATCACAACTATTAATACAGTCAAACATTAATGCAGTCAAAATACAGACAAATTCTGTCACAACAAGGACCTCTTATTTGTATGAAGATAGATGTTCATTTCTCTGAGATAAATACCCAGAAGAAGAATCACTGGGATATATGGAAGCAACATGCTTTGCTTTTTAAAAATCTTGCCAAATTGTATTCCAGGTGACTGTACATTTTAGACTTCTGCCAGCATTTTGTAGGAGATGCAGTTTCTCCACATCCTTGACAGCCTTTACTGTTGTCACTATTTTTAATTTTAGGTATTCTGGTAGCTTCAGAATGATATCACATGTGGTTTTTAATTTGCATTTCTTTACTTCCTAATGGTGTTGAATATCTTTCATGTGCTTATTTGCCAAATAAATTTCTTGTTTGGTGAAATTTATCTTTATTTCTTTTGCCCAACTGTAATTGAATAACATCACTTACTGTTGACTTTTGAAACTATTATATATTTTAGATGACTCCTTTGTTGGATAGGTGGCTTGAAAATATTTTCTCCCATTCAGTAACATGTACTTCAATGCCACAAACAGGGTATTTTGTATCACAGAAGTTTTTCATTTGAATGAAGTTTAATTATTAGGTTTTGGGGTGGGGGAGGGTTGACAGAGGTGGAGAAACCCAGCAGCCAAATCCTGAACAAGGTGGCTTATTGAGTATGTGACACTACATGGTGGGCTGAGGTTGGGCCAGGCACCAGCAGCTAGGATCAAGATGGATTGAGTTTTAAGGAGTTCTGAGACTTGGAATAGGTAAGCAGTATAGTTGGTGGTTGGACAGTTGCCATCTCCTGATAGTGGCCTGAGTCTAGGACAGCTAGAGGCAGGGTGAGTTGGAGTTGATTCTGAGAAGAGAAGTTGCCAAATTCCTCTCTGCAGATAAGGATACCTTTGGAGGACGTAGGCAGTCACTGGCAGATTTATTGGGGGTAAGGCAGTCCCTGAAACCACAGGTAATGTTGGGGCTTGCTAAAACCAGGTCTGGATTCCCAGAAACCCAGTCTTATGACTAAGATATTACTTTTATAAATTATGTTTTGTCAAGCCTAAGAAAAATTACTTTTTCAATGTAATTTATTGGGGTGACATTGGTTAATAAAATTATATAGGATTTAGGGGTATAATTCTATATATAATACATCATCTTTATGTTGTATTGTGTTCACCAGCCCAAATCAAATCTTCCATCACCATTTATTCCCCTTTATCTTCCTCCACCTCCCACCACCCCCCTTTCCTTTGGTTATCATCATACTGTTGTGTCTATGAGATTTTTTTTCCTCTGCTTAATCCCTTCACCTTTTTTTTTTACCCAGCCCCCATCCTCCCCTGCCTTTGACAGCTATCAGTCTGTTCTCTGTATCTATGTCTGTCTCCTTTTTGTTCATCAGTTTGTTTTCATCAGATTCCACATATAAGTGAAATCATATGTATTTGTCTTTCTCTGACAGGTTGTTTCACTGAGCAGAACCAGCAATTCCACTTTTGGGAATATATTCAAAGAACCTTTACTCATAGCTCCCAATGATTTGCTGCTGTATTTTCTAAAAATTGTATAGTTTTATGTTTACATTTAAATTTCTTCATAATTCATTTTGAATTATTTTTTGTATAAGTTGTGAGAATTAGGTCAAAGTGCTTTAGACACTGTCTATTAAGTTGAAAACTCCCCACTCTATTTTTTTTTATTTTCTGGAAGTTTTTATTATGAATGAGCATTGAATTTAATCAAATGTTTTTAATGCATTGATTAACATTGTCCTAGAATATTTCTTGTTTAGCCTGAAATATGGTAGTTTCCCTTGATTAATTTTCAAATATTTAACCAGGTTAGCATTTGTGGAGGGGAAAGTGAAGAAACTCACTGTTAACAGTAGATAATTATATAATACTGATGAATATATATAATAGTATATAATTATATATATGGTATATTGCTGAACTCTACTTGCAAATATTTTAAAAGATTTCTGCACCTGCATTAATGCATTGTACATCTACATATTTATAGTGCTCCATATAGTATTCCATACAGCACACTTATATACTTATAGCACTTATAGCACTTGTAGCATTGTATATATAAGTATATATACAATGAAGAGTTTTGCTTTGGCTCTATTCTCCAGGAAAAAAAAAATGTTTAGGATTGATATTAATTTATTGGTAGAATTTTCCAGTGAACCTATCTGGGTGTATAGATTTTTTAAGGAAAGTTATAAAAATTCTTAACTTAAGCTCCTAAAGAGAGTTATAGGACTATCCAAATAATATATTTTATATTGGTTGAATTGTGATATTTCATGTGTTTTTTTTTTTAATTTGACCATTTCAAATTTAAATAGACTTTGGCATATATCACCATTTATTCCCTGGATAGCCTCTTCCATCTCCACCCACTCCCTTCTCCTCTGCAGTCACCACACTGTTGTCCATGTTCATGAGTTCTTTCTCTTTTTTTTATTTTTAGCTCAATTTCTCCATCCCCTCAGCACCACCCATCCCCCAGAGCTGTCAGCCTGCTCTCTGGGAGACTGTCAGTCTTTTGCTTGTTAGTTCATTTTAGTCATTAGATTCCACATATGAGTGAAATCATATGGTATGTCTCTTTCTTTGATTGACTTATTTCACTTAGCATAATATTCTGCAGGTCTATCCATCCTGTCTCAAAGGGTAAATTTTCCTTTTCCTTTCCTTTCCTTTCCTTTCCTTTCCTTTCCTTTCCTTTCCTTTCCTTTCCTTTCCTTTCCTTTCCTTCCTTTCCTTTCCTTTCCTTTCCAATTCTCTTCTCTTCTCTTCTCTCCTTTTTCTTTTCCTTTCTTCCCCTTCTCTTTTTCCTCCCTTCCTTCCTTCCTTCCTTCCTTTCTTCCTGCTTTCCTTCTTTCCTTTCTTTCTCAGCTGAGTAGTGTTCCTAAATTTACTGTAGCTGTTTTATCTGCTTATCTAAGATGTTTTTATTTGTCTCTTAATGTTTTTCATTTATCTCATTATAGTCTATGTTTTATTACTGATATTAGTTCTTCTTTCTTTTGTCAGCTATGCTACTTTTGCCAATTTTACTTATCTTTTCCAAGAAAAAACTCTGCTTTATTAATTTTCCATTCCTTTTTCAATTTTATTGATTTCTTCTCTTTATTGTTTTATTTTTCTTTTTTAAAATTCTTGAGGTTGGAGCTTATGTTATTGACTTAACTCTTATTTAATGTGTGTAGTTCACCCTGTAAATTTCCCTCTTAGTACTCACTATTTAAACACATGGTACAATTTTTTATTTCTTTTATTTTTATTTTTTAAAATTATTCATTATTTTCAAAGAGAAGGACAAGGAGGAAGAAAGAAAGGGAGAGAATCATCAATGTATAGTTGCCTTTCACCTGCCTCCAGCTACAGACCTGGCTGGAGTTCTGGCTTGCAACCTGGTTATGTGCCCTGACTGGAGAATTGAACCCATGACCTTTGGGTTCACAGGCCAGTACCAATCCACTGAGCCAACAGCTAGGGATTATACAAATTTTTATATGTTGTATTTCCATTCAAAGTATTTTCTATTAAACTTCCTCTTTGACTCAGTGTGTTATTGAGAAGCCCGTTGTTTAGTTTCTAACTGAGGATTTTCTTTTATCTTTTCTTTATTGGCAAGCACTTTTATTCATTGTGGTCAGAGAAAACATACTATTTGATTTCAATTTTAGGTCTGTTTTGTAACCTGTATATGGTCTATATCGGTGGAAGTTTAAATTAATGTATATTTGGCTATTGTTGGTTGATAATGTTATTGAATTCTTCTGTAACATTGCTGATATAATATTCTGTCTAGATTTTTATCAGTTATTTAAGGAAATAATGATAAAATTTCCAACTTAATTATAAGTTTGTCAAATTGCTTTTTGTTTGATTTTAGTTCTAGCAGCAATTGCTTCACATATTTAGCAGCTCTTTAGTTTGGTGATAAACATTTATGAAGCTACATCTTCTTGGTGTATTAAACCTTTTATCATTATACGATCCCTCTCTAGTTGTAATTTTATTTGTTCTGAAGTATGTATTTTCTGATATCGCTTCTGTTTTCCTTTGATTACTGCTTTCATGATGTATCTTTATACCTTTTCTTACATTCAGCCTGCTTATACTGTTAGAGTTATGGTAAGATTTTTGTAAACAGCATAACTTTGGCAATGGCTTATAACCCAAACTGCTAATATGGTTTTTTTTTGTTGTTTTTTTTTTGTTTCCTTTTAAGATTTTATTCATTATTTTCAGAGAGAGAAAGGGAGAGAAGCAGAGAGGGAGAGAGACATCAAGGTATGGTTGCCTTTCACCTGCCTCCAGCTACAGACCTGACTGGAGACCTGGCTTGCAACCTGGTTATGTGCCCTGTCTGGGAATTAAACCAGTAACCTTTGGGCTCTCGGGCCAGGGCCAATCCACTGTTCCACCAGCCAGGGCCTCCTGTATGTAAATATAGAACCACATTAACTATTGTTAGGGTTTTGTTTCAACTGTCAGTCATTCAGAGGGCTGAAGATGAGAACAAAAGCTAATTTAATGAACCCATATGTTTGTTTACTGTGTTCTCTTTTCTTTCCTGATGTTTCAAGATTCCTTCTCTGTTAATTTTATTTTGTGTTTAAATGAGGTGGTCTTTACCTTCCTTTAGGTTAGGCCTAGTGATGGCAAATTTTATTTATTTTTATTATTTTATTTTCCCTTCGCTCTTTTTTTTTCTTTTTTTTTCATTCTTAAAGGATATCATTGGTGAGATCATGGTGGACAATTCTTTTCATAAGCATTTGAAAATATATGCCATGTAATTTCTGGCTTCCATAGTTTTTAAAGAGAAAATGGCTGTCATTCAATTGTTTTTTCCTTTACTGATAAAGTGCTATTTTTCTCTAGCTGCTTTTAATTGTTTTTTTCTCTCATCCAAGTATTAACCAGGCCTGACCCTGCTTAGCTTCTGAGATCAAGTGAGATAAGGTGCATTCATGGTGGCTGCTATCAATAGATCCACAAACAGCAAGTGCTTGTCAGGATGTGGAGAAAAGGGAAAACTAGTGCACTGTTGGTGGGAATGCAGTTGGTGCAGCCACTGTGAAACAATATGGAATAGCCTCAAAAAATTAAAAATGAAACTCCCTTTTGACCCAGCAATCCCATTTCTGGGAATATTTCCTAAGAACCCCAAAATACCAATACAAAAATACATATGCATCCCCATGTCCATAGCAGCACTGTTCATAATAGCCAAGATCTGGAAATAGCCCAAATGTCCATCAGAAGATAAGTGGGTAAAAAAGCTGTGTTACATTTACAAAGTGGAATACTATACATCAGTAAAAAGGAAACTCTCATCTTTTGTGACAGCATAGATATACCTGCAGAATATTATATTAAGTGAAATAAGCCAGTCAGTGAAAGACAAATGCAACATGATCTTACTTAGATGTGGAATCTAATGAACACAATAAACTAACAAAATAAAAACAGAAGTATAGTAGCTGAACTGAGAAGAGAGAGGAATTGCATGAAAGATGTTGAATGTATTAATCAAAGAACATTTACGTGCAGCCCATATACATGGACAACAATATGAGGAGTGATGGAGGGAGGGGAGAGGATGGGGCTGTTTGTAGGTAGGAAAAAAGAAGAAAAAAGCAGAACAACTCTATTAGCATAAGTAATAAAAAAGTTATAGTAACTGTTTTTGTCTTTCTTATTTTTGGCAAACATTTTCCCCAGTGTCTTAAATATCTTAATTATGTTTCTATTCTTTCAGAGATTTTATTTATTTATTTTTAGAGAGGGGAAAGGAGGGAAACACCAATGTGTAGTTGCCTTTCCTGCACCCCAAGTGGGACCCTGGCCTGCATCCTAGGCATGTGCCTTGACAGGAACTAAACCAGTTACCCTTTGGTTTGTAGACCAGCACTCATTCTTCTGAGCCATACCAGCCACAGCTGTTTCTACGTTTTTAACATGCAAAAATTCTGAAACTTTTGTGGTTATTATTATTTTTTCATTGCTTTTGTACATTGAAAATCTCCTGTGTTTAGAAGAATGTCTGACGTACAATGAATGCTTAATAAATATATGATAAATAAAGAAAACATTATCTCTGTTTTCAGTTTTCAAACATTTAATTATGGTATGTCTTGTTATGGATTTTTAAAAGTTTTATCTAAGGTTTACTCAGTTTTCTTTATATATCTATATCATTATACATTATAGATATAGATACATAGTTATATAGTTATATCTAGATATAGATAAATCTGTTAAATTTGGAAAATTTTCACTGATTATCTGTTTGAGTTCTTCAGCTCCACCCTTTTTTTTTTTCCTTTTTTTCTGAGCTCTGATGATACAAATGCTAAATGTTTTCTTCTCATAGATTAAGCTACTGAGCTCTGATTTTTATTTTATTTTACTTTTCTTTCATTTATTTTTGTCTGTTTTTCAGATTGGATAATTTTTACTGTTGTATCTTTTAGTTTTCTGATTCTTTCCTCTGTCTCTTTCTGTTTGCTATTGTGCCTATCCACTTAGATATCTATCTCAGTTATTATATTTTTTACTTTTATTTATTTTTATTTTTTATGTTTTCTATTTATTTGCTTATACTGTTCTTTTTTTGCTAAGATTTCTAATTTCTAGTGTTTCATTTCTTGTGTGTTCATAATTGATTATTAAGTGTTTTTCACCACTGCTTTTAAATTTTTGTTAGATAACTGTCATACACCTCATCTTGGTGCTGGCGACTATTGATTCCTTTTATTTAGTTTAGATGCTTTTTAGTTGTTGGTATGATGACTGATTTCCAATTCAAACTTGGGTGTTTTCATATATTGCTTTGAGAATCTGGATCTTAAATAACTCCTCTGTTTAACTAGCATTTTTGGACACTGTTCTGATGTCAGAGGGAGAAGCCCCACCTCACAAGTGCCATGTGGATGCAGAAATCAAGATTCCTCACTTTCCATTGGCACCTGACTAGTTGGGCTCCTAATTTTTGCTGGGCAGGTTAATTTTGGCTCCATACATGGTCCTCACTGAAACTGTGGGTGGGGTCTGTTTACTGTTAATGGAGTGAAAGTCCTGGCTCTCTGCCTGTCTCTCCTTAATATCTCCCAGTACTTCAATGACAGCCTCATGCACGGGGAAGCGTAGGTTTTTCATTCAGCCTTCACAAAGTAGAGGTGGGGTCACAATTTTTTTCTGTAGTGTTTGTCTGTACTAAAGGAGCTCATGGCTATACATTTTCTAACTTAATGGGTTTTTTCTTTTTCTATTCCTTTGCCTAGAAAGAACAGGCATCTATCTGGACATTATTTTGTCTTCCCTCATTGGTGTTTGCTAGTTGCTGCTCCATCAACTTTATTTGAGGTATGAGGCAGAAAGGAAACTGAGGGCAGTCACTGTTGTATCATTTCTCAGGTTCCAAGTTTTCTAGCCAGTTTGTTTTTTTCTCTCCAAATTTCAGAGCCTTCTTATGCTTGTTTTAATAATAATGTCTATAATTTACATTTGTACATGATGGGGGGAATAGGAAAAATCTGTCTACATTCTTTGTTTAGAAATGAAAGACTCCAGTTATTTTTAAGTACAACAGGACGAAACAAACAACTGTGTTGGATTACTATGAACCAACCATTCAACATGCATGACCTCATTTATCTTTTCCCTACTCTCCTAGTGTTTTCTCAAGTTTACATATGAAATATAATACTTAGGTTTCAGGAAGCTTAAGAAATTACCCTAGGAGACAAATATGAAAGATGAAATATCTGAAATTGTGGTTCCTTATGGGGTTAACTTCCTTGCCCATGCCTCACCTGCTATCCTTGTGTCCTTCTTTAGCATTCTTCAGTATCTTCAGAGTAGCAAAACTTTTGCAAAGTGGTTTAAAAAATCCTTCTCAAGTATTATAACAAATATGTGAAGTGAGTTATTTTTAAAAGATTATATAATTTGAGATTAGAGAAACCTAAAAAAATTTTAAAGATGTAATTTATTCATTTCTAGAGTGAGGCAGAGGAAGAATGGGATGGAGAGAAACATTCATGTGTGGTTGCCTTTTGCTTGCCCCACCCTAGAGACCTGGCCTGCAACCCAGGCATGTGCCCTGACTGAACCAAACCAGAGACCTTTGGTTTGCAAGATGGTGCTCAATCCATTGAGTCACACAAGCTAGGGCTGAAAGTTTATTTACCCAAAAGTATAACTGTTTGGGTTCAAAATGTTTCCTATTCTAGTCCCAGACCAGGAGCTCAGTTGGTTAAAGCATCATCTTGGTATGCGCAAGTGGAACAGCAAATCAATGTTTTTTTTTTTTTTTTTCTTTTCTCTGTCTTCTCTCTCTGAACTCAATAAATAAAAATTTAAAATATATTAAATAAAATATGTTCCCTAGGCCTGGCTGGTGGCACAGTGGATAAGGTGCCGGACTGCAAAACCAAGGGTCGCTGGTTCAATTTTCTAGCCAGGGCACATAACCAGGTTGCAAGCCAAGTCTCCAGCCAGCTCCATAGCTAGAAGCAGGTGAAAGGCTACCATACATTGATGTCTCTCTCCCTCTCTGCCTCTTTTCCTCTCTGCCTCTCTCCCTTCCCCTCCCTCTAAAAAATAATAAATAAATAAAATATTTAAAAAATATATGTTTCCTAGTCCAGAGCTCCTTGTCCCACCCTGAAGCTTCTGCTACAATAAGGTGAGAGTGAATCAATCCATTTATTATTGAGCTGAATTTTAGTGGAGTGCAACACAACTTATGTTTACAAGAACACTGAATGGCTGAAATATCCTGTCACCTTAATTATTTCAGTTGCTCCAGTCCATTCATTGGCATGTTTCAAATGAATCATTCCCAGATATGACTTTGCACATATGTCTTTATGACAGTCACCTCACACCACAATAGCTTTTCTGTAGTTTGTCTTTCCTCCTGAGAGGGAGATCATTGAGAAGAGAACTCAACCTTTTCATTTTTACAATTCTATCATTACACTGGTGATTACATAGTAGAGCCTCAAGAAATAATATTGAGTAAGTGTATGAATAAGGAAAAGAAAGTATAATCCACCAAAAAACATTTTGTATTTTTGAGAAGGTATTTTCTGATTGAACAAATCTTTATTTAACAAAAATAATATTGCCTACATTTTGCAACAGCATGGATGGGCCTGGAGAAAATTATGTTAAGTGAATTAAGCCAGTGAAAGAAAAATATCACTTATGATTTCAAGTATATGTGATCTCACTCACATGTAGAATATAATAAACACAATAAACCAACCAACAAAGTTGCAACAGAAGCTTAGATACATAAAATAGACAGACAGCAGCCAGAAAGGAGCAGGGGAACAGGATGAAAGATAATGAAGGGTTAACCAGAGAACATTTATGCACAGGCATGGACCTGAACAACAATACAGGAGTGGGTGGGGCTGGGGGGAAGTAAGGAAAGGGAGAAAAAAGTGGAGACAACTATAACAGTGTAAAAAAATATTAAGGAAATTATGTCTTTAAACACCTAAAATGAATGTATCATATTGTATATTAATTACACAGCAATAGTGTTGATTTTTTTAAGCCCATTTATGTCTTTCCCCAGATGAAACTGTTACAAAAATTAAGAAAGGCATATTGCCACACTGTTTCAAGAAAAATGGTCTTGTTGTCCCAACTCAGGAAGAAGTTTGTAAACAAGGAATGTATACCTTGGGCTTCCCTGTTTAAAGTTGTCCAGATATAGCAATAAAAGGAAAAAAGCCTATAGGGCCTGGTAGAAAAAAATAATAATTTTATAAAATTACACAAATTATTAGATCCATCATGCTTTAATTTATATCTGATCTATAAAAAATGAACTGGCTACTTTTGATGAGAATATTTGTTTTCCTCAAAAAAAAAAAAAAAAAAAGACCAAGAAAGCTTGCAAAAATCAGCTTGAGGATAAACATTCTCATAGGATCATATTGATTACCTTAGCTGGGACTAAAGGTAACACCACTAGTTTTCTTTTTCATCTATGATATTGTAACTAATCAAGAAAAAAATATTTATTGATTGCTCCTTATATGTTCAACAAAATTATGAAAAGCTAAAGTAACTAAAGAAGAATCACAGTGTCATTTAAATGCATGATTTCTACTGAAGAAATAATGAGAAAACTATATAAGATGATGGAAGCAGAAACCTGGGTTGTGTTGTGTATTTTATATAAACACTGTGCTAGTTTAAAAAAGAAAGAACGATATCCTTTAATTGCCTACCATTTATTAGCTATTATATAAGATGGATTCATATGCAATCTTTCAGAAAAAAACTTTCAAAATATATAATTAATCATTTTTTTTTACATATGAGAAATGTGAGGTTTTGAGAAGCTGAATAACTTGCTTAATCCTTCATATGAACTGAAAAAGCTAGGATTCAAATGAAACTGAAAGAAAATCTATGCTCTGTGAAATACATTAGAACTGTAGATCTGAATACCTAGCACAAGTTTAATAAGCAATGTGCAGTTTAAGAATTAATAAGATAAGTAAGTATAAGAATGAGAATTAAGAGAATGCTACATGAAGGAGGTATGGAACTTAAAAATGTATAGTGTTCAGGTGCATGGAGAAGAAAGGACATGGGGATGGCTTGAGGAAAAGAGATTCCCTCAAAAAGAAGAACAGACCAGTCTGATCAAGGTAGAGATTCTTCTGGGAAATAAACCAATGAATAGAGAAGAGTAAGTTGCATTCAATAGGAGAGGAATTAAGATAACATCAGAGACTTTTGAACAGAGGAGTAGTAATGTTAGTGCAATTCAGAGATTAACCTTGTAGTCTGGGCAGAACTGATCAGAATAAAGGCATACTTTCATGAGAAAGAGCAACAAGGGACTCAGTTTTCCCAGGCTTTGGTATAATAAGATGAAGACAGTGAGAAAGGAAGAATTGAAGCCAGAGGAAATTGTTCCCCTGATCTGAGGGATGGAGTAAACCTGAGGAAAGAAGAGGAATGCCTTTTACAGGTCATGGGATGTATAGTCCCATGATGAACATGTTACAGTTCATGTTGTCCAAAATATTTTTAGTTTTCCTCATTTTTCTTAATTCTTCTTTCTTTCTTTCTTTCTTTCTTTCTTTCTTTCTTTCTTTCTTTCTTTCTTTCTTTCTTTCTTTCTTTCTTTCTTTCTTTCTTTCTTTCTTCTTTTTCTGCTCTCTTGGGTTTTTCTGCCTCCTTAGTATTTCAAATCAATGATTCAACCCCTTGCTTCATCTAACCTACAGTTTACTCCTTCCAGTGTATTATTTACTTAAGATATTGCATTCTTTAATTCTGACTGATGCTTTTTAGGGTTCCTGTTTTTTCCATGCTATTGAGTATCCTGATAATCATTACTCTAAAGTCTTTTTTTTTTTTTTTTAATTTTATTGTTGTTGTATTACATCCATCCCCTTTTTGCTCCCCTCT
>PVIW01007918.1:0-66866 GCA_004026585.1 Noctilio leporinus | reverse complement strand
TCTGTCCCCCCACCCACCCACCCATTCCCCCCAAAGTCAATCCCACCTGTTGTCCATGTCCATGGTTCCTTTATACTAAGTTCTTGTCTAAGCTGCTCCCCATCTTTGCCTCTACCTCTCCCTCCCCCCTACCCCGTTCCCCTGACCACTGAAGGCCTATTTCTTGTATTCATATACTTGGTTCTGTGTTGGTTGTTGTCAATGTTTCTTTTTTAAAGATTTTATTTATTATTTTTAGAAAGAGGGGAAGAGAGAGAGGCAGAGAGGGAGACAAACATCAATGTATGATTGCTTTTCACCTGCCTCCAGCCACAGACCTGACTGGAGACCTGGTTTGCAACCTTGTTATGTGCCCTGGCTGGGGAATTGAACCTGCGACCTTTGGGTTTGCAGGCCGGCGCCTTGTCCACTGTGCTACCAGCCAGGGCTCAATGTTTCTTTTAATAGACCCCAGTTTTTCTTTCTTTTGGCTTATCTATATGAGGATAATAATAATAGGGTTGTCTTTTTAAAAGTTTAATCTGCTCTGCATAAGTTTCTATTGTATCCAGATTGCTTTTGATTTTCTTCACTTTGTTCCAATTATTACTAGCATTAGCTACTTTCCTCAAAGTCTGGTTATATTGTTTATGCCCTTACATTAGGAATATGCACTAAAAAGCTCATTGGAAGTGTCCTGTGCATATGTGGGCGTATTGACCATGGTCCTCACTGTTAGGGGATATATCTCAAGCTGTTTCATCAGTCCACAAAGCATTCCTGTAACTTTTTAGCAGTCACTTCCACTTTTCCTCCAATATCCACAGCCCTCTGTACTCACTAATCTGCTTTCAATAGATTTGCCTATTCTGAACATTTCATATAAATGAAACAATGAAATATGTGGTCTTTTGTGTTTGGTTTTATTCAGAGTAATGTTTTCGAGGTTCATCTACATTGTAGCATGCATCAATACTTCATTCCATTTTATGGCCAAAGATAGTCCATTGTTTGGATATTCTTTATTTCATTTCCTCATTCATCAGCTGATGGATACTTGGGTTGTTTCCACCTCTTATGTGCAAGTTACTATGTGGACATATATTTTCATTTCTCTTGGCCATATACCTGAGTATGATGTTGCTGGGTCATATGTTAACTGTAACTTTTGGAAGAACTGTTTGATTGTTTTCCAAAGTTGCTATACCATTTTACATTTCTCCCAGCAGTGTATGTGGGTAGTGATCGCTCTACACTTTCACTAGCACTTGTTAGTATCTAATTACTTCCTGTTAAAAACACCTGGTTATTTATTTATTTTTAGAGAGGAAGGAAGGGAGAAAGAGAGGGAAAGAAACATGGATGTGAGAGAGAAATTTCAATCAGCTGCTTCTTGCATGTGCCGGCAACTAGGGACCTGGCCTGTATAACCCAGGCCTGTGCCCTGACCAGGAATTGAACCAGAGACCTTTCAATTTTCAGGATGACGCTCAACCAACTGAGCCATGCTGATCAGGGAGTATCTAATTACTTCTTCTTCTTTTTTTTTTTTTTTTGTTTTTAAGATTTTATTTCATTATTTTTTAGAAAGAGGGGAAGGGAGAGAGGCAGAGAGGGAGAGAGGCATCAATGTATGGTTGCCATTCACCTGCCTCCAGCCACAGACCTGACTGGAGACCTGGTTTGCAACCTGGTTATGTGCCCTGGCTGGGGAATCGAACCTGCGACTTTTGGGTTCGCAGGCCAGCGCCTTAACCGCTGTGCTACCAGCCAGGGCTTAATTACTTCTTAAATAGACTTTCAAAGGGCATCTTTTTTCAAATCCTGCCCTCACCTCCCACTTGCAGAGGTACTTGGTATCTAATTCATTGTGGAGGTAAGAAAAGTGTTCCCTAACATAACTGAGTTGCACCCTGGCATTTCCCTTTGTCAACTTCAGATTGACTTTTCTCTTATATGCTCCATTGTGTACCACCTGTTAGTTTGGTTTTCAGTTTATACATTTTGTCAATGATTTTTCCTCTCCATCTTTGTAACATGGATTATACCTTGTAAAAATAACTTTTCCATCACTTTAGTTGGATTTCATGAGTGAGGAGAGCTAAATGCATGTATCTATCCACCATCTCTATCAGTTGATAGTTGTTTGAGTTAGGTTATAGATCAGATTTTATCCGTATTCAGAAGGGGGTCCTAGATCTTACATAGGTATAAACTCTCCCACTACTTTTGTGTTGTGTATTTCTTCATCCTATCCGGCCCCCATCTTTTCCTTATTATGGACCCTATAATGTTCCTAGGACTCCAAGTCATGACCCTTATATTTATAGTAGCAGCGACACAATAATTAAATGAAATACATCACCAGTTGATGAGGACTGTATTTTCCTTCTGATATTAAAAAAACAAACAAAAAATTCTAATCATGCCGTCTGATTTATGTTCAGTATACCTATTTCTTTTCTGGGCCTTGGTCCATGGAGCAGAGCCTTTTGTTAATTTTCTTGGATATATTGAAGAACTTTTTAGTAATGTTCATCTATGGTTATTCATTGCTTTCTCACCTTTTAAACATTCCACATCAATGTGAATTTATACATAAAACTTTTAGTCTTTGAAATTTTGGAATTTTCTGCCTCTAACGGCCATACATATATGTAACAGCAACTTTCTGGTAAATTTGTGGGGTAAATTTATGAGGTAAGAAATCAGCATGCTTTGGGTTTAATCACTTGCCATTTTCACATGTATACGTCTTAATTTAAACTTATTGATAATTATATTTTAATGACAGGAATGCCAAAAGAAATTAAAACACAGACTTGGTCTGGATTCCTATTTACTCAAACCAGTGCAACGACTCACTAAATATCAGTTACTGTTGAAAGTAAGTACATTAAGCATTTGTTTCTTTACTTATTTTTTGGGGTCAGATGTGCAAAAGCCATTAAAAAGGAAGTAGCTGACTGGGAAGGCTAGATTTAGCCGTAGGATAAATACAATATAATCTTTGATTCACTGGCTATGCAAATATTGGAGGCATAGATGTAAAGCTGAGAATACCTGGCATCCTTTTAGCTATTTAATTATCCATTCGAGTTACAATGGCATGCGTAACATTTACTGTAAAACTTATATTGTTAAGAACTAAGCAAATACTTCTTAGAGCTTTGCAACTAATTATGAATACTGCATAGCTTGTTTTAAAATGTATTTTCACAATGTCCTATTGTATATGCATAATTAATAAAACAAATTATTATAGGTAGAGGACCAAAAAATATGTAATTGCTTTACACACTAATCTCTAGTATGTCTTAAAAGGTTTCTTCAGCTCCAGAAGCATTGAGTGTGTTTTGCTTGACACTGTTTGGCCAATATTCCATTTCTTCTCCAATTCTGACATTGTTATTAAATGTGGTACGAATGTGACAAGTAGCATATAAAAGAAACTACTCAAAAAGTGACATTGTTTTGTTTTATTTTTTTAGTGACATTTTGAATGCCTCCTTGGAAGCGTGTTGGCCAAAACATTATTCGTTTTCTCCAGCTGTTAATATCTACCTTCTATTAAGTTCAATTCTTGACTTTCGATTACAGGAATTATTAAAGTGTAGCAAAGACTCTGAAGGATACGATCAACTAAAGGAGGCACTTGACACAATGCTGGATTTACTGAAGTCAGTTAATGACTCTATGCATCAGCTTGCGATAAATGGCTATATGGTAAGTAGATTTTTACTGGTTGTTGCCATTTTAGGGGGTAAGCATGTTCATACCCCTTTCTTCTGTTCTTGGAACCAATTGAGAAACAAGAAAAGGCAGACAAATGAAGATAGATCCAAATGTCAGCATTATTACCGATAATGCTAAGTGGAGAATTTGCTTCAGATCATTAGCCAAATGGATTTGTGATGTCTCCCTTGTCCCCAGCAGCTTACCTCTAAGTCCAGACCTTGGGAGATCCTGCTTAAAGGAATATTTGGTTCTTCTAAGGGCGCATATTAGCTCAGAATTGTTCCTTATTCTAGTCCAGGATAGATACAGAAGAAAAAGATCAAGTTTTTGGAGTTAGCTGCACCCAGTGAAGAAAATAGAACTAGCTGATGCCAACACTGATCAGGATCAAGAAAGACATGGGGAGAGTTACCCTATCTCAACTACCTACTCATGGAGACGTGAACCCCAGGAAAAGGAAGCTTCTTAGATGTCCCTCTCCATAGTAATTTTGTGACTAACACATGACATGTTTTATTGTAAAAATTTCTGATGAAGTTTTAAAAACGGTATCAGTTATGCCCCAGGGTTTGAGTAACTCACGCCAAACTACTGTCGTCAGAAATCTGAATGTAGCTCTGCCTTGTGCTAACGAGTTTTGATTTTCCATTCCAGGGGAACTTAAGTGATCTGGGCAAGATGATAATGCAGGGTGCATTCAGTGTTTGGATTGGACACAGAAAAGGCGCTACAAAAATGAAGGAGTTTGCTAGATTCAAACCAATGCAGCGGCACCTTTTCTTGTATGAAAAAGCCATTGTGTTCTGTAAAAGGCGTGCTGAAGGCGGAGAAGCCTCCATTAGATACCCATCGTACAGTTTTAAGCAATCCTTAAAAGTAAGACGATTTGAATTGCATGATGTAATATTCTTTCACATACATTTTCAAGTTTGTGTACATTTTCAGTTCAAATAAGTGGGTTTTATATTTTATTGGTATATCCCTTTGTATACACAAAATCTTTCTTTGAGGTATAATTTACATATAACATTGTATTAGTTTCATATATACAACAGTGGATTGATATTTGTATGTGTTGTGAAATGATCACCACAATAAGCCTGGTTACCATCTAGTACCCCGCCTGGTTAAATTTTTGTTCTTGTGATGAGAAATTTCAAGGTCTAATCTGTTAGTAACTTTTCAAAATGCAATATAATATTATTCACTATAGTCCCCATGGTGTACATTACACTCCCAAGACTTATTTATTTTATCACTGAAGGTTTTTTCCCCTGTTTTTCTTCACCCATTTCTCCCACTTACGAAATTTTTTTTAAAAATTCATCTTCAGGTTGATTTTTAAAAAAGATTTTATTATTTTCAGAGAGAAGGACAGGGAAGGAGGAAGAAAGGGAGAGAAATATCCATGTATGGTTGCATTTCATTTGCCTCCAGCTGAAGACCTGGCTGCAGACTTGGCTTGCAACCCGGTTATGTGCCCTGGTTGGGGATCAAACCAGTGACCTTTGGGTTCGCAGGCTGGTGCTAATCCACTGAGCCACACCAGCCAAGGCTGAAATCTTAAGTAGAAGTCTTATAGAGAAGTCAGATAAGGCAGAACTTCTCTGCCTGAAATGAGTTAATGAGGGCAAAGCTTTGCCTCCATCCCTTCTTTTAACTCCAACCCTTGGCAGTCCCCAAGGGGGGGGTGGTCCCTAGTGTCCTGTGGAGCCTAGTATGAAATAATGAGTGACCTGGCTGTCCCGCATGAGCAATCTTACTAGAGGTACTGGGTGGAGTTCTTGGTCTTGGTAGCAGGGAGCCTTTATAACAGTAGACTAGGAGGAAACAGTTTCTTCCTCTTTCTCATTGTTATTTTTAAAACGGATATGTACAAAGCAAATTCCCACCTTCTCTTTTGTATCCTTCTGCCATTCCCTATCTCGTCCTTTACTGGGTGTTCAAACCCACCTACAGCTGAGTTCTGTTCATATCCTTTGAAATGACTTTCTTCTCTCCTATAACCCAAACTGCCATTCTATTCTAATATCAGTTGGATACGAAAATGAGGGCCGGATTATTTGAGGGAGTCACAGGCAGTCCAGTGAGACTCCCAGCTGGGACTGGCATTTGACAAGAGGAACTTCTGGTTTGCATGAGTCTGTAATTGGCGAGTTTGATTTTTTTACACTGAATTGATTTTATCTTTTCAAGTTCTAAATTGTAAAAGCAATATAGCATTTGTTAGAGAAAAAGTTGGAACAGAGAGATTATTACCCTTGATTCCCTGGCTGATGTCATTTTACTTATTTTTCATGAGCATGTCCTTTTAAAGTTTTATACAAAGGAGGACCTCAAAAAACCCTGAGTTATCACCTGGAGAGCAACTCCTTGTAATACAGGTTTCGCCTGCTGGGTGAGTGAGAGTTCTAGGAACCCATGTGTTTCAGTGTACCAGCTGGTGGTGTTGTGAGAGGCTGCATTCAGGTTCAGTGAATTTTTTTGAAGACTCAGTGCATTCACCCATTTCATGATGGGTGATTGACCAATGCCCTCCCTTCACTGTGCTGAGTGTTCAGCAGTTTCTGACACACACACAAAAAACCCAAAAAACCCTCCATGTGACTCCCATATCCCACTCCTCATTTATCCAATCACACCCCAAGCAACTTTTAAAAAATTTTTCCCTGATGAAAAATGTCCTCAAAGGGAAATATTTCACAGATGTGCAAGAGGTGAAACAAAAAAAAATGGCAGGAGCACTAAAAGGCATCAAAATCATCAATTCAAAAATTGTTTTTGAGTGGTGGGAAAAAAGTCTCGTGGGTGTATTAAATGGAGAGGACTTTGAAGGTGACAGAAGTTTAAACATGTAAAAACACAATTTTTAATAAATTACAGGTTTTGGGGGCCTCCCCTCATATATTTGAGAATCGAAATTTTTATTAGCAATACAAAAGAGGACAAGTAGTGTTCTAAGACGGGACAGAGGTGTTTGTGTCAGAAGGCTACTAGGATAAGCAGGCCGTATTGTTCACTCTTCCCAGAGGGTCACCAGTTTCATACTATTCCAACCAGGGTTCCTGACCAGGGTTAGACTCCAAAACTTCTTCCTACTGCCTGATTTCCCTGTTTACTTCTGATCTCAGAGCAGTGTCACAACTTGTTTAAAACTCTCACTTTTTAAAATAACAGCTGCCCAGCTACTCCTTTGATATTAGCAATCTACCTCCAAGCCCCTCAAATCTCGAAGGGTCTTTTACGTCTCCAATAAACACTGGGTGAGAAATAAGAATTTGCAGCTGATCTCTACCAGGGTTCAAATCTTTTGCTGTCTGTATACTTATTTCTTGGGAAGATATTTGAACTTCATAAATGTGCTTGCTGCATATCCATTTGGTTCGCTTTTTACTTGTGGGGTAACCTAGTTAATATCTAAGTGTCTTCTTCTTTTTTTTAAAAAAAGATTTTATGCATTATCCCTAGAGAGAGGGGTAGGGAGAGAGACAGAGGGAGAGAGACATCAATGTATGGCTGCCTCTCACCTGCCTCCAGCCACAGATCTGGCTGGAGACCTAGCTTGCAACCTGGCTATGTGCCCTGGTTGGGAATCGAACCAGTGGCCTTTGGGTTCACAGGCTGGCGCCTTGTTCACTGTGCCACCAGCCAGGGCTTATTTCACTTCTTAGTAATCCCTTTTTCTTGATATGAGTGTCTCACTATCACTGGCACTACTTTTAATGCTTATCAGCCCTAATTTGCGGGGTTCATAAATGGAACAGAGAGTGAGATACTCATTCAGGTAATTAGGCAGGAATTAAAAAAACAGAAGAAGCCAGAAGGGGTGACTAAAGGAAAATATGTGTTGTAAAAGGAAGTAAATTGCTCAAAAATATGGAATTAACTGTGCTATAGTAGCATAGAATAAAAATGGAAGAGGTTCTGTCTTGCACAGGTTTGGGGAGGAGAAGAAAAACTCTGGCAGGGAAGAAATATAGTGTATAAAAGTTTCACTGGCTATAGGAAGGAAGACACCGTTCTCCCATGACAGATTATTTGTCTCCTAGAGAGGCTGAGAGTTTGGTAGAAATAGAGGGGGTCCTTGTGTATCTGGCTGATTCTCCCCTGCCCTGTTTAATCAGATCTTTGTAACTTGTAGGGTTTCTATACAGATAAGTAATAATCTGTAAGGTTCGCTTATCTTGTGAATGATTGTGAAAAAGAACTATTTAAATTCATTTTAAGCCCTGGCTGGTGGCTTAGTGGATTGGCGCCAGCCTGCAAACTCAAAGGCTGCTAGTTCGATTCCCAGTCAGGGCACATAACCAGGCTGTGGGCCAGGTCTCCAGCCAGATCTGTAGCTGGAAGCAGGTGGCAGGCAACCATACATTGATGTTTCTCTCCCTTTCTCCCTCCCTCCCTGCCCTTTTCTCTAAAAATAATGAATAAACTCTTTTAAAAAATTAATTTTAGATGATCTTTGCACTATTGTTTGATTACTTCTGTGTTTGATGCCATAATTTGTTTTTGGAGTGTACAGTGAATTTATAACAGAATTCAGTCTTAGATGGACTACTTGGATCTTCAGATTGGTAACCTTTGTTTCCATCACTGTAACAGAGCATGCAGCCTATACTATAAACGCATAATGCAGTGAAAACATTTTAATAGGTCTGTTAGCAAAATATCACTTCACAGTCTTTGAATATAAAACGTGTATTTTTTCCCAAGTAAGAAATCCCATTTCATTGACAGTAGGATGGGGATAGGTGTACTGTCATTTCATATTCAACATTAAGTGCTCATGAAAAACCTGACATAAATTCCAGATGGAGGAACTGGGAGTCACCGAGTATGTGAAGGGAGACAACCGCAAGTTTGGGATCTGCTATGGTGGGAAGGAAGAATTTTACATTGTCCAGGTGGGTCATTGAAAAATTCCTCAAGTTACATGATAAACCTTCTCATTTCCCTCTTGTAGGCAGCTTAAATATTATTTCATTATTTGTTGGGATATGGGTAAACGTTTTCTTTTTTTGCCTTTTGAAAAAAAATTATTGTTCAATACAGTTGTCCCAGTTTTCCCCCTGTTGCTCTCCTCTGCTTCATCCATCCCCACCCTGTTGTCCATGCCATGGCTCATGCACACATGTTCCTTGATTAGATCCTTCCCTTTCTTTCCCCCATTATCTGCCTCCTCTTCCCTTCTGGTCACTGCCAGTTCACTACAGAAAGAAAGAAGGAACTCCTTTGCAACAGAATGGGTAGAAATGGAGAGTATTATGCCAAGTGAAATAAGCCAGGTGGCAACAGACAAATGTCATACAACTTTTTTTTTTTTTTTTAACTTCAGATATGCCTATGGTGCTTTCTAGGACTTGACGTTTTCATGACCTCACTAGGAGATTTATCAACTATGGCTGATAGCCAAAAGCTCGGCAGGTGCTTCTCTGTCCCCATCAAGTTTCTAGGGTGACAAATTGATGATAGTTCTGAGTTCCTCTTGTGCTTGGCATTCAGAGTGTACCTGGTGACAAGCCACAGTAATGTAATGATTCAGGCTTGAGATGTTGTTTCTAAAATCTTGGCCTGATAATGCTGTAAGGTCTAACCTGTTTGAGGGAAGGGGAGGGGAATGAGAACATTTCAAGAGGATGTTGTCATTTCAATAAGTATTTGTATCATGACTTGTCATAGGTAAATCTGCTGTTATCTGTTAAAGGGCCCAGTGATGTTCTTTCTTTTTTAATTTGGTACTAGGTGATTACAATCCATAAAATATATTTTCTTGGTTTTATTGATATAGAAGAGTTCCTGTTATCTTTTAAATCCTTACTTGAGGATGTATTGATTTGAGAGAGAGTGGGGTGGGATATTAGTGTGAGAGAGAAACATTAATTTGTTGCCTTTAATACAAGCTCTGACCAGGGATTGAACCTACAACCTAGGTATGTGTCCTGACTGGGAATTGAACCCACAACCTTTCGGTGTACAGGATGATGCTCTAACCAATTGAGCCACTGGCTAAGGTTCCTGCTATCTTTTAACAAACTGATCTTGTAAGTAATGGGAAGATATTTAAGGAAGCTTCCATGTTGTTGCCATCAAGAATACTCTGCAAGGTGGGATTGACTTTGGGGGGAATGGGTGGGTGGGGAGGGGGACAGAGGGGAGCAAAAAAGGGGATGGATGTAATACAACAATAAAATTAAAAAGAAAAGAAAAGAGATAAACTAAAAAAAAAAAAGAATACTCTGCAATAGATTATCTTTTAAGAAACAGTAGAACTTGTTTTATTGTACCAGAATTAAATATAAAAACATTTATATTTTTAAAAGAACACTTCTAGCCCTGGCTGGTAGCACAGTGGATAAGGTGCCGGCCTGCAAACCCAACAGTTACTAGTTCAATTCCCCAGCCAGGGCACATAACCAGGTTGCAAGCCAGGTCTCCAACCAGGTCCATGGCTGGAGACAGGTGAAAGGCAACCATATGTACATTGATGCTTCTCTCCCTTTCTGCCTCTCTCCCTTCCCCTCTCTCTGAAAATAATAAATAAAATCTTTAAAAAAAAAATAAAAGAACCCTTCTAGCAAAGAAAAATAAGAGAAATTATATTTCACACTTTCTGTGTGTTACTATTTAAGGGCACTTTCATGAAGTTTTTTTAATTAAGTATTTATTTACTTTTAGAGAGAGAAGAAGGGAAGGAAAAAGAGAGCGAAACATCAGTCAGTTGCCTCTCACACCCCACCCTGCCATCAGGGGACCTGGTCGGCAACCCAGGCATGTGCCCTGACTAGGAATTGAACCTGTGGCCATTTGTTTTACAGACTGTCACTCAATCCACTGAGCCACACCAACAAGGGCTCAAAATGGTTTTGACTATTATTTCATCTAATTTGATGGCTACTTATTTGCTTCTTAGAAGTCCAAAGAATCAAAATGTTAGAACTTGAATATAGTGGTTTAGGATTCAGGTTCAGGCTCATGTTTGATACACCAAATTACGGTTTTGTTTATTTATTTATGTTATTGTTGTTGTATTACATCCGTCCCCTTTTTCTTCCCCTCTGTCCCCTTCCCACCCATCCACTCCCCCTCAACGTCAATCCCACTTGTCCATGTCCATGGTTCTTCCGTGCTAGTTCCTTAACTAAATTGCTCCCCTTCTTTGCCTCCTCCTCCCCTCTCCCCCCCTCCCCTCTGCCCACTGAAGGTTTATTCATTGTATTCATGTATCTGGTTCTGTTTTGCTTGTTTGTTTGTTTTGTTCATTTTTGTCCTGTAATGGGTGAGATCATATGGTATTTGTCCCTCACTGACTGGCTTATTTCACTAAGCATGATACTTTCCAGTTCCATCCATGTTGTTGCAAAGGGTAGGAGTTCCTTCTTTCTTTCTGCTGTGTAGTATTCCATTGTGTAAATGTACCAAAGTTTTTTGATACATTCATCCACTGATGAGCACTTAGGCTGTTTCCAGCACTTGGCTATTGTAAATAGCGCTGCTATAAACATAGGGGTACATAGGTTTTTATGAATTGGTGTTTCAGGGTTCTTCAGGTATAGTCCTAGAAGTGGAATTGCTGGATCAAAAGGTAGTTCCATTTTTAGTTTTTTAAGGAAACTCCATACTGTTTTCCACAGTGGCTGCAGCAGCCTGCATTCCCACCAACAGTGCACCAGGGTTCCCTTTTCCCCACATCCTCACCAACACTTGTTGTCTGTTGATTTGCTGATGATTGCCATTCTGACAGGTGTGAGGTGGTATCTTATTGTGGTTTTAATTTGCATCTCTCTGATGACTAGTGATGTTGAGCATTCTTTCATATGCCTCTGGGCCCTTTGTGTATCTTCCTCAGTGAGTTGTCTGTTCAGGTCCTTTGCCCATTTTTAAATCGTGCTCTCTGTCTCCCTGGTGTTGAATCGCATAAGTTCTTCATATATTTTGGATATCAAACCCTTGTCTGAGGTATCATTGGCAAGTGTGTTTTTATTTTTTTAAAGGAAACATGTATTCTTCCCTCTTTTTAAAATCTTTAGGCTTCTAATATGGATGTGAAAATGGTGTGGGTAAAAGAAATAAGAAGTATTTTGTTGAAGCAACAGGAACTTATGGCAGGTAAATTTAAGCATTCATTTTTCAGAACAAGAAGTAATACAATACGAGGTCTGTCCCAAAAGTATTGGCTGTGCAAACTCTTTTAATTATATTGACATTGGCTCCATACTTTTGGGACAGACTTCATATTTCATTGACTCGAATTTTGTGATACTTTTTACAGGGCATGGGGCTGATATTTACTTTATACTAGTTCCAATGAAAGGGATTGTTAAACTAATTAGTAGGAGATGAAGACTCATGGGGTTCTATCAACTGTTTTCAAGAATGAACTTTACATTAGAAAATGAACTCGAGTGCTAGAGAAACAGTTGTGAAATAACATACCAAGCAGACTGTTAATTCTGAGTCTTTCTCATGAAGCACCTTTTTGGGACCCCCAAGTGTTATCAGTGCTGTGTAATATTGGGGTGGGGTTCTAGTAATACAATTGAATTTTTTGAATGAAGTATTACATTATTCAGTCCTTTTTCATATTCAAAATTAAGACGGAATTTCCCTATGGTTACTTCAAGTCTGTGGAGGTTAACTCTAATGGGAATGGGGAGTGTGTGTGTGCACATGTGAAAGTCACTGGTCTTCAAGGAAGGAAGAAATGTGACTTCTAAATGATGCTTATATAAACTTTCTTTTATTCCACAGTTAAACAACAAGAGCAGTATAATCAGTTAACTGAACGGCGCCAGCTTTCTTCTCAGCAGGATAATGAGTAAGTGATTATTCTTTAGGAGCCATCACTCCCACAATCTTCTGTTTTCCCTGTGTAACATGAAGCAATGTAATTAAAGCATCTCAGACAAAAATTACCTGCCCTTTTTAGCAATAACTTGTCAAATTCCATAAACACATCATTTCTCAGGTCTGCCTTTATACTTGGAGATTGATGCTCTGTAGTAGTTAGATAGTTGTTTACCTTGATGTTAGAAATATAATAGTTTGGGCCAAACACAATTACAAATGCTTTGTTCTCAGTATATTAGGAGGTTGGGGGGTGGGACCTGGCATGTGGGCTTACCATAAAAGTGCCTTCACTCATGGATTTCTCTTCCACATATTTTTGGTCACCTTCTATCTGATTGGAGAAAGAGTTGTAAGAATGGTAAAGGACTGGCAGCCTCTACTGGACCACAACTTTGTGGTCCCTCAATGGAGACCATTTGCCAGTGACTTGGTCTTTCTTTTTACATAGTTAGAGGTGAGATACTGCTCCTTGGGGGGAACTATGCTTGGACACAGCCATGAAGTCTTCGAGGAAGGTAACAGTCCAAAAAGATAGCACTGATGCGCACTGGTTTAGAAGTGTGGTCCTTGTATTCTGCCACTAGGAATCCTAAAATGTTCCATAGAACAGTCGCAGATATGCAGATTCACCACACTGATTCCAAACCTTTGACACAGAAATTTACCACGCATCCTCTGTCTGATAGAGGGATTGTTGAATGACTCACGAAAAATACTTTTTTTCTCTTTGTTGCCCCTCATCTTTCAGGGGTAGCTAAAATTGGCTATAGAAGTGTTGGTTCACTCGGGGCTTTAGGAGAACCATTTAAGTCACATTGGAACTCTTGAGCTTCACAATACTCAATCTTTTGTCACATATTATAGAAGTAAAATCTTCAGAGTTCATGTAGTATTTGATTTTATAGTAGTTGATACAACTCAATAGTATTAATCAGTTTAAAGTTTCATCATCATTTATATGCACTTTATTTAATTCATTAAGTCTAACAGCCCATAGATTAACAGGGAATTTTTTGTTGTTTATGTTTTCTCCACACTATTAAGTTATAGTTGACAGTTAAAATTCTATATATTTAAAGAGTACAACTTGAGGATTTAGCCTACGTGTACATTGTGAAATATTTACCATAGTTAAGCTAATTAACATGGCCATGGTCTTATATAGTTATCTGTGTGTGTAGTGAGAACAGCAAAGATCTATTGACCTCTTAGCAAATTTCAAATATACAATATAATATGCTATGAGGATTTTAAAGAGTATACCTCCCTTCGGTCAAGAAGGGAGCACTTTTTTTCTTGCATAAAGAGAAACCCTGCTGGCTTGGATCCTATAGGAATTAAGCTTTTGTGTATTATGTACTACTAACCGCACAGACTTGAGTAAGGGGGAGCTAGTTCTGTTTGAATGGGTTCCCAGGGTATGTTCTTGACACGTGATATCAGTAGGAAAAAAAAATACCATTTTAAATTTCTTACTACTCTTGACCGGTACAAAAGCTCACTGGTCATTATGTATTTACTATTTCAGAAGGCGGCAGGGGCCTCTCACAGGCCCTCAGGGAGCTGAACCAGAGCACGCCAGCGCTGTGGTCGGGGTCCGTCAGGCAGTCGCGGCAGTGCAGGCGGCGGCCAGCACAGGTACGTGTCACAGTTCTCAAAGGTAAAGTCACAGCTGTGCACATTCTTTCTTTCCATTGTTAATTTGACAAATCTCCCTGTCTGTTACCTTTCTATGAAGAAAACCAGATGAACTCATTTTATGAGGCTTGCGTGTCTGGCATATGCAGAATGCTGGTGGGCACTGCAGAGCAGTGGTTCTCCTAAGTGCAGTGCCTGCACCGGTAGCATCGGCATCAACTGCAAATTTGTAAGGAAGGTGAATTCTTGGGCTCTTTCCTAGGCCTTCTGAATCACAAACGTGGGGAGTGAGACTCAGCTGTGTGTGATTTAATAAGTTCTCCCTGTCAGTCATTCTGATGCATTTTCAAGCCTGGGAACTCCTACACAGGAATGAATAAAACACATACTGGCTTAAAGGAATGCCCAGTTTACTTACCCTAAGTTTAATGAATAGAAAAAGAGTCATTTACAGCTGGAATCATTTTTTTTTTTTTTTGGAATCATTTTTCATGTAAATTGTGTCATGTAAACTGACTTCAAAAGTTTGGTTTAGACAAGTATATGAATACAAGGAATAGGCCTTCAGTGGTCAGGGGAACGGGGTAGGGGGAGGGAGAGGTAGAGGCAAAGATGGGGAGCAGCTTAGACAAGAACCTAGTATAAAGGAACCATGGACATGGACAACAGGTGGGATTGACTTTGGGGGTAATGGGTGGGTGGGTGGGGGGACAGAGGGGAGCAAAAAGGGGATGGATGTAATACAACAACAATAAAATTAAAAAAAAAAAAAAAAGTTTGGTTTAGAGCCCTCCCTGGTGGCTCAGTAGATAGGCGCTGGCCTGCGAACCCAAAGGTTGCTGGTTCGATTCCCAGCCAGGGCACATAACCAGGTTGCAAGCCAGGTCTCCAGCCAGGTCTGTAGCTGGAGGCAGGTGAAAGGCAACCACACATTGATGTTTCTCTCCTTCTCTGCCTCTCTCCCTTCCCCTCTCTCTAAAAATAAAATCTTTAAAAAATTGTTGTTTGATTCAACAAATCTAACAGCCTACATTTCAGGAATTGTGCAAAGCCCTGGGCGTTCATTCTAATTAAGATACTCTCAGGCCCTGACCGGTACAGCTCAGTTATTTGGGCATTGTCCTGCAAAGCAAAAGGTCACTGGTGTGATTCCTGTTCAGAGCACACACCTGGGTTGCAGGTTCAATCCCTGGCCAGGGCAGGTATGAGAGGCAACCAATCGATGTTTCTCTCCTTCTCTTTCTCCCTCCCTTCCCCTTTCCCTAAAAATAAATAAATAAATGAAATCTTTTTAAAAAGAAGATACACTCAGCTGCCAATCCCCACATAGGAAGGTAATTCAACAAACAACATGAAATGTGACACAGTGGATAAGGTGCCGGCCTGTGAACCAAAAGGTCACTGGTTCGATTCCCAGCCAGGGCACGTAACCAGGTGGCAAGCCAGGTCTCCAGCCAGGTCCGTAGCTGGAGGCAGGTGAAAGGCAACCATATGTAGATGTCTCTCTCCCTCTGTTTCTCTTCCTTCCCCTCTCTCTAAAAAAAAAAATGATAAATAAAAATTTAAAAAATGAAATGTGATGATTATTTTAACAGGAAAGTTCAAGGTGCTACAGAAGCATCCAGCAGGGTCACCTAAACAGCTCTGGGATCAACAGCATAGACTTTCTGGAGAAAGGCCTAACAGAGTACGTGATGTGCATTACTTAAGTATGATGGTCTTTAAAAACAAGTAATGATAATGTTGCTCACCTTTCAGTTACCAATATACAGGTCACTTCTGTCAGGTCATCTATGCTGTGGCCCCCAGAGAAGTCAGGAGGGAGACTTGTGTTAATGCTGTCATTTGATAGATGTGGAAACCAAGTAAAAAAACATTGGCATGACTGTTCCAAGGTTACATAAATGGTTTAGTGTTTAGTGTGGCCAAGTTGAGATTCTGTTCATTCCCTGCCTATATTGGTCACTTAATTCATGTCAGTTCAAAATATTTTATTAATGAAGCATCCCTTAGATGCAAGATTCTTAAGAAACATGTAACGTATAACACATGCCCTCCGCCTAATAAGAGATAAGACAAGTCAAAAATAATATTACTAGGTAGATTGTTATAAGTGCTATTGGAATGGGCCAATAAAATGCTATAGAAAAAAATTTGGAACAGGTTACTTTCTGTAGGAAGGGGTAAATATTCTCTGGAATGTTAATGAACAGATGGATGTAGTTTGCTACACAAGTAAACTCATGTTTGCACTTGCATTAGCTTTTGTATAAAGTTGCTGGTCAACAATGTGTTACTTTTAATAATTCTCCCAGCAATACCAACTTGGAACCATCCTAATAAATACAAGAAGTATATGACATTCCAGGCCCTTTCTGAAATATTAGCAATTCTAAAACAGCACAGTCTAATTGGAGGTTTTATTATAGGGAGATACTGTTCTTGGACAACTGTAACCTTGATTATTACCGTAAGTTTACTTCTGTTCTTGTGATGGACCAGAACCATTAAGTAACTGCCACCCTCCATGTTTTTCATATAGTTTGGACTGCAGAAGTCGCTGAAGGGGGTGAAACATGGTCAGACAACTATTTCTACTCAACCTATGTTGAAGATGGAGAAGAAAAATCACTAATGGTTAGTAATGACATGTTAAAGTAAATACATAGAAACTCTTGAGGCCATTTTATTGGTGAAATAGGTGAAGTATATAGGGACAATCTTTTTGTCAGTCTCTTAGAGATCATTAAGTGTACAGACCATGGCCAAAAGATTTGAAACAGTGATGAACTTTCAACTTGTTTGAGCTCTACATGGAGTTCCTCCTGAAGTTGGTCAGATGAATAGCTAATCATTCAGTCTATACATTGACCAGTTTTATCTTTCATTGAGCTACACCACTGGGTTTTCAGTTGAGGCACAAGACCAAGTCAAAGAACAAAGGAGAGTCGAACATTAAAAATCAGTTTAGAGTCCAGATTGGAAAATACAGGAACTAAATGTTACACATTAAAACAATCTTTCAGAAACATGGGGAATATGATTTAGCAAGATTCTCAAAAATGTATTATGATACTAATCTCCATATATTAGAGCAAGGGGTTACCCCATAAAACTAAACGGGGTTGCTTTAGGGTAAAAGTGTTTTATAGAAGCAGTTTGCAATGTTGTTAGGCTCCTATTAGATTATTAGAGGGGAGTTAGGCTTTTTCAGGTATAGGTCCAATTTTCTGAGGGAACCAGCTTGGAGGGTAGGAATGCCACTTTGTAGTGGACTGCTCTTTGGTGCTCTTCAGAGCAACAACAACCATTTGGCAATTTTAATTCTGGGGTAAGGGAATAATGGTATGGCTGACCACGAAGCTGCAGAACCTTGACCTGAGTAGTTTCTTCAAAACAGTAGCAGAGTATTCATAACACAAGGACCATAAACATAGTTGTATGATAGTTTACAGTTTACAATATAATTTCCCGTTTCATATTTGCTGTGTCACTGAGAGGAAAGACAGGCTTTGTTACCTCCAGTGCGCAGAGGAGAAAGCTGACTGAGAATTCCAAAGAGCTCTTGTTTACATCTAGTGGTATTTACCATATTACAAATGAAAACAGATAAATATAAAGTTATTTATTCATTATTATTAAGTTTAAATAAACCCTTGTAAGTTCATGTAAGAAACATTTTTTATTAAAAACTTGCATTTTGCTGAACACCGTTTAGTGAGAAGAGTGGCATTTTAAATATTTTTGCAAGTTGCTTTACCCTTCTTTTGTATGACGTCTGTTGTGCTGTCGCACATCAGGTAGCCTCTAGAAAACTCCACTTGTATACTTGTGACAGGATAAGAGTGAAAAAATAAATAAATAATGTCTTCACACAGGTTTGATCTTGCAGACCCTTGGAAGGGTGTCGGGAACCCCCAAAGCTCTGCTTCCTAAACTTTGAGAACCACGGACTGAGACTAAGAATGGGAAGAACTTTCTTTCTTTCTTTTTTTTTTTTAATGAATACTGTCTGAGGATGGTAGTTGTTTGGATGTGAGTGAAAATCAGGTGAAGCCAGTTGGGATTTAAATGTTCGCTGTAGGGGCTTTATGAGGGGATGGATTGTCAAGAACTGATAAAATTTTCAGTAAGCATTTTCCCAGGTATGGTGTCAGAAAACAAAGCAAATATGCAAAACTGATTAGTGCTTTCATCATAGAGGATGGGAGTGTAGAAAAACCTATCAATTTTCTTCTATTCGTCCAATAGTTCCCCTAAACTGTGTTACTAAGGAAAATATACCAAAAAGTAATAAATGCATACAAAAAAGCAAAGAACACCCCCCCCCAAGCCAAATGTGCACCAATGAGCTGCTCTTTTAGTTTCACTTAATGAAATCAGAAAGTCAGAAATAATGGGTGCAGCTTATCTTGTAGAGGCTGGTGGCAGGGAGGAACCTCCTAATTTGATGAAATGTGAAATGTCAGGTAGCTCTTTCCTGCCCACTCCTTAGCGCGTTTGATAAAAGTGCTGCTCCAAAGACATTGGCCCAAGCAATGCAGATACTGCTTTTAGGTTAATTCCTTTGGATGTGTAAAGAATCACTATCGCATCATTCTTTTCTTTTGTTAAAAACTTAATTATGGTACTTGTACTTTTTGAAATCATGTATTCAATGTGTTAGATAATGTGCTGGAAATCTCTCCAAGTACTTTTGGACATGGGATTTATTATTTCTTCAATGTTGTAACCAAATGCAATCAGTGTGCCTTGGATTTTTTTAGCTTACGAATGAATCAAGTAAAAATTATAGCTGCAAAAAGATTTAGCACCAAGTAAAGCACAACATTTAACCTGCTTTTGTTGGACCTAGAGCTTTTGTGACAATGATTCTTACCTGTGGCAAAGAGTATAAAGGCCAGAAAGCCTTTAGGAGCATCAGTGAACTTTTTTGTTCAGGGCCACTGCCTTTTGTATTTGCCAGGACAAATTTTTCATGACTATAATTTTCATGATTATAATTAATAGTATTTTAAAATGACATTTATGTTTGTTTTTTTTTCCCCCTGGATATATATGCTTGTGATTCATGTAAATTAGTTGTGCTCCGTTATTTTCTGTGTAGTTCATGGTGTAATTCTTTTTGCAAATAAAAGTGAGTTCTTCAGGTTAAATAAACATGTTCTGCTTTTTTTTTTCCCCCATCACAAACTGCTTCATGTTGGTTTGTTCCTGTAGAGCTGCTGCAGCTGCCACATTTACCATTGAAGTTCCACGTGCATTGTCATAAAGCAGGCAGTTGAGCAAGTAGTTTTGCCATTGTTTATAATGTAATTTTTCAAAGCAACCTTACCGTCTCCAGATAGAAAGCTTTAGCAGTTTGCAGGAAGACTCAGAAGACCTACTGACTAGAAATGGAGATGGCACTCAGCTGAGGGTCAATGGCAGGTGCGGGTCCCCTGTCTGTGATGACCTCCGCCTGGGGCACACGGTATCTAATAAAATATTCTGCTTTACTTGTGTCTTTGTTATACTGCCTCAAGAAGCAGAACTATCACATTTCTGATCAGTGTTTCATTTTCTTTGCCTCAGCCATGCCTGTGTAGCTCACTGAAAGGAATGTTAACCTTTGGTGAGTGAAAAAATGCTCAGAAGGAATGAAATGCTATGAGCCTGCATGTTCTTTTGTGATTGGCCTTTGGCTCTGACATTCCAGCCGATACATCTGGCTTTGTAATGGCTACAGGTTGCATTATATGTGGTAACTGAAGTCGTTCATTAAATCACTACATCTTTAATGAATGCCTACTGTGTGCCAGGGACCATGCCTTGTGCCTTTACAACATAGGCACACTTCTCTCTAATCAGCTCAAATAATTGACCTTTTGGTCTTACCCTATCCTTACGCATTTGACTTCAGGTAGCACCCATTGCAAAGAGGGTTCTGCTGAATGTATTGTTTAATTTTTAGAGAACCCAACACAGAAAGGAATGTTGTTTGGAAGAGGACAAAATGAATCTTCCATAAATCTTTGAAACTTTATATGAAATTATTATTTCATTGTGTCAACAACTTTACTGAAATGCTATATTGGCCCTAAAGATGGAAGAGTATACACACAAGGGTGAAAATTAATGATGTGCCATTAAAATGATAACCCTTTTTGCTAGAAAACTCTATCTTTTATAGGTTACTCAAAAGACTCAAGAACAGTATCTTTGAATGCGTGCAATAGCTTTGTGAATGAAGGTTTTCGAACCTGTGCAATAGCTTTGCGAAAATTTAAGCTGCAATGCAATGTCTCTGTTTTTTATTAGCTTATGTTACCATTGTTGGCTACTAACTCATTTATTATTTAGGTTGGTGAAAAATCTAAACAGAAGAAAAAAAGGCCTGATTCCAGGGAACATTTTGCGGATTCTAATCGGTGACAATAGGTTTTGGAATGCCAGAGTTACAGGTATAATATGAACAGACTGTGTACTATTTGTTTAAAGGCTAAAAATTTTAAAGCTTTATCAAAAATGAAATGAAAGACAAAGAACCTCTTTGCACTTAGAAATAAAGCTACAAGTATATTATGTTAGCCACAATTTAATAAACATGTTACACTTTTCTGTACAAGGTTGATAGGTTGAAGAGTTTCAGATACTGTGATGTCTTATGAGATCCTTCAGAACAAAATACTGATAAAATACTCTTTTAAAGATTTTATTTATTATTTTTAGAGAGAGGGGAGGGGAGGGAGGCAAAGGGGGAGAGAAATATCAATGTATGGTGCCTTTCACCTGCCTCCAGCTACAGACCTGGCTGGAGACCTGACTTGCAACCTGATTATGTGCCCTGACTGGGAATAGAACCAGCAACCTTTGTTGCTGTGATAAAATACTCTTAAAGTACCAGCTTTACTATCCAAAAATGCTTTACCAGTGCATTTTCACTCAGCTCACAGAACATATTCTTTTCTTATGGTAGGTTTCTGCTACATGCTACACACACACACACATCACATGCACATGCACACACTTCTGTGTTTACGCCCAAGATTTAATATGTGAAAGTAGTATGAAGCAACAAGAACTAACCTAGTGTTCTGTTCTATTAAATTTCTGTGTATAAACCTGTATTTTTATAGATTTCCTCCGAGTGGTACTGAGCTATTTTTGAAAAGGCAGCACAAAAAAGAAACCAGACTTGTTTGTGAACAACATTATTATTTCCGTACGTAGATATTTCCCTTGGATTTCTAGTTTTGGACTTGTATTTAAATTTTAGGTAATAGTACATTGTGTTTAGATGAATTCAGTAGGCCAGGAGTAACTTACTTTGTTACAAATTTCATTTAATGGCATAAAATAAAACGTAAGAATGATAGGGCTCAATTGAAATATTGGTAGCCCTGGCTGGTAGCACAGTGAATAAGGCACCAGACTGTGAGCCCAATGGTCACTGGTTCAATTCCCGGCCAGGGCACATAACCAGGTTGCAAGCCAAGTGTCCAGCCAGGTCCTTAGCTGGAGGCAGGTGAAAGGCAACTATACATTGATGTTTCTTTCCCTCTGCCTCTCTCTTTACCCCTCTCTTTCTGGAAGTAATAAAATTTTAAATATTGGGTCACATGGGAATCCCACAAATAGTCACTTATTTTTTAATTTTTAAAGTATATTTTATTGATAATGCTGTTGCAATTGTCCCAGTTTCTTTTCCCTTTGCTCCCTCTGCCCAGGACTCTGTCTTCCCTCTAGCAATTCCACCTTCCTTAGTTCATGTCCATGGGTCGGGCATATAAGTTCCCTGGCTTCCCCCTTTCCTATGTTATTTTATTTTATTTCATTTTTTGAAAGATTTTATTATTTTCAGAGAGAGGGGAAGGGAGAGAGGCAGAGAGGGTGAAACATCAATGTATGGTTGCCTTTCACCTGCCTCCAGCCACAGACCTGGCTGGGGACCTGGCTTGAAACCTGGTTATGTGCCCTGGTTGGGAATCGAACCAGTGACCTTTGGGGTTGCAGGTTGGCGCCTTATCTACTGTGCCACCAGCCAGGGCTTCCTATATTATTCTTAACTTACCCCTGCCTGTCTTGTACCCACTGGTTACGTTTCCTAATCCTTGCCCCAGTTTCCTCTTTTTCCCTGTACCCCTCCCAGCTGATAACTCTCCAAATGATCCCCATACCTATGATTCTGTTCCTTTTCTGGTTGGTTGCTTACTGTGTTTCTATTGGTTTTTTTTTTTTTTAAAGATTTTATTTATTATTTTTAGAAAGAGGGGCGGGGAGTGAGACAGAGAGGGAGTGAGACATCAATGTGTGGTTGCCTTTCACCTGCCCCAGCCACGGATCTGGCTGGAGACCTGGCTTGCAACCTGGTTATGTGCCCTGGCTGGGGAATCGAACCAGCGACCTTTGGGTTTGCAGGCCGGCGCCTTATCCACTGTGCCACCAACCAGGGCTCTGTTTTTGTTTTTATTTTTTAGATTCAGTTGTTGATAGTTGTGAGTTTGTCATTTTAATGTTCATAGTTTTGATTTTTTTTCATACAGGAGTCCCTTTAACATTTCATATAATAATGACTTGGTGATGATGAACTCCTTTAGTTTTACCTTGTCTGGGAAGCACTTTATCTGCCCTTCTATTCTAAATGATAGCTTTGCTGGGCAGAGTAATCTTGGTTGTAAATCCTTCCTTTTCAACACTTTGAATACTTCTTGCCAGCCCCTTCTTGCATGCAAAATTTCTTTTGAAAATCAGCTGATAGTCTTATGGGAACTCCTTTGTAGGTAACTCTGCTTTTCTCTTGCTGCTTTTAAGATTTTCTCTTTATCTTTCACCTTTTGGCATTTGAAAAAAAACTTTTTTTTTTTTTTAGATTTTATTTATTATTTTCAGAGAGAAGGGTAGGGAGAGAGGAGGAAAGAGAAAGAAGCATCAATGTATGGTTGCCTTTCACCTGCCTCCAGCTATGGACCTGGCTGGACACCTGGCTTGGTACCTGGTTATGTGCCCTGGCTGGGGAATCGAACCAGTGACCTTTGGGTTCACAGGCCAGCACTTTATCCACTGAGCCACCAGCCAGGGCTCCTCCAGAATTTTTATCCACTACATGTGGGTGTGGGACCAGTCCGCTTCCTCATCAGCACCTTGATGGATGTGGTTTCTTTAATTCCATAGTTGTTGGACTTCATTCGACTCAGTTTCTGATGGTTCTGGCTGATGGTGGTTCTATATTTTAGTTGTAACTTTTGTGTGGTTGTAAGTTTTGTGTGGTTGTGGGAAGGGGTGAGCCATGCCTGCCTACACTGCCATCTTGACTGGATCTAGAGTCACTTGATAGGTTATTTTTTATTTAGTATTCCAAATCTGAGTCACCTTTCAAATATTTTTTTTTGCATTAATTTTTGAACTGTTAAGGTAATTATTGAGTTATGGAATTATTCAGAAAATTAGTAATCAGAAGAATCTGATATATCAACAATCTGAACTAATTAACATTTATTGAAATCCCAATAACTACAGAATACAGCATTATTTTTAAGTTTCCATGAAACATTCACCAAAATATATCATATGCTAGATCATAAAAGAAGTCTCACTAAATTTAAGAAGATTAGAATCATATAAAGTCTCAAAGGTATTATATTAGAAATCAATAATCCTTAAATATTTGGGTGTTAAATGACACAAACCTAAACATGTGGGACAAAGAAGAAAACACACAAGAGAAATTACAATTATTTCAAGTTGGATGAAAGTGCAACATATCAAAATTTGTGGATACTGCCATAGATGGTGGGTTATGGATAGCTTTAGATACTTGTATTACACACTTAAAATTCAGTGTATTGCATATTAACATAATTAAGGGGAAATTTTTGTAATCATTTCAGTAGGTGCAGGAAAGTACTTGACAAACTATACTCATTCATGATAAAAAATCTTATCAAATTAGAAATAAAGGGGATTTCTTCAACCTGATAATGTGTAATTGTGAAAAACTACAGCTAACATCATACCTAATGTTGAAGTATTGAAAGCTTTTCCTCTAAGATTGGTAACAAGGCAAGGATATTTACTCTGACCATTTCTATTCAACATTTATACTGGAAATTCTAGTCAGTGCCATAACTCAAAGAACTAAAAAGATTAGAAAAGAAGAGGCAACACTGTTGTACTCAGCATATCTTGTGTATGTACAAAACCATCAGGAGTCTATACACAAGAAGACCCTACCAGAAACAATAAGTGAGTTTGATAAGGCATTAGTATACAAACTCATTATACAAAATAAATTATAATTCTGTATCTAAGCAACAGAGAGTGTACAATGAAATTTAAAAAACAGCACCATTTACATTGGTAATGTAAAACAAAATAAATAGAAGTAAATTTAACAACTGTTTAAGGCTTCTGTGCTGACAATCATGAGTCATTGCTCAGATACATTTAGAATGACCTAAGAAAGGGAGCAATATATGTCATGTTCAAGAATTAGAGATATCAGTGTTGTTAAGAAGTATGTTGTCCCCCAAATTGACCTGTAGAATTAATGCAACCAAAATCTCCGCAGGTCCTTTGGGAAAAATTAAGTAAAGACCAGTTTCTTCTAAAATGTATACAGGAAGAAAAAGAACCTGGGACAGAATTTCAAAAATGTGGAAGACTGACATACCCTGATTTCAAGATACTATAAGGCTAAAATAAATGTAGCATGGTGTAAAAAAATAGAGAGTTCAGAAACAGACCCCGTAACTTTTCAGGAATAGAACAAAAATCCAAAGAGAGAGGAGAGTTAATCAGAAATTTTAGCCTTGGCTGGTAGCACAGTGGATAAGGCGCCGGCCTGTGAACCCAAAGGTCGCAGGTTCGATTCCCCAGCCAGGGCACATAATCAGGTTGCAAACCAGGTCTCCAGTCAGGTCTGTGGTTGGAGGCAGGTGAAACGCAACCATACATTGATGTCTCTCTCCCTCTCTGCCTCTCTCCCTTCCCCTCTCTCTAAAAATAATGAAATAAAATCTTAAAAAAAAAAAAAAGAAAGAAATTTTAAACCACTTGGTTAACTCATAGTGACTATTTCATTGTTATCTGTGTTACTATACTGGACCCAAGGGATATGTTCTGAAGGACCTCTTTTGCACTTTGGCTGGCATGTAAGGTTTTTAGAGCTGTCTTACAGTTTTCAAAAGATCCGAAGCTAAAACTCCCATAGTTAGGATGTGTTGATGTTTACATTTTATGCCTTGCGATTTAATGCAGACACACCTGCCACAGCTTTAAGTTAAATATATGCACAAGCAGTGTTCCTGTAGCAACACTTTGCTTTCCAGGGTCTACTTGCTTTTGCACTTTCTGGGAAAAAAATGTATTGTAGTAAAGGTTTTCTTTACTTGTGTTTCTTCCTAGTGTTTAAAAAAAAAATAATACATGTATAGATGTCTTTCTTTTATGTATGTGAGCAGTGTGATGACTTGTTCTAAAGTGCAGGGCCAGTTGCATGCAGTGTTGAATTCATACTTGGAGTATTTTATATCAGGGACCATTGAAGACGATGGTTTGAAATGGCTGCTTATTGAATCATGGGTTGTGCCTTTTATCATCAAGTTGGCATATTAGGTGCATATGTTTGTTTGTTTGTTTGTTTTGAGGAAATGTGTTACAATAATTCAATAACTATAGAATACATAAATATTTTATCTTTTAAATAGGTTTGTGTATCGTATCAAGATCATAGTTTATGCCAGTGGTATCATTTCATATAACAATTTGTATGATAAACCAGTTGTATTTTATTCAAAGGTACCTGAAATTATAAATCTTCTCATGTACACTTGCTTCAAGTTGTGATGGTTGATTTATGATTCACTTATGAAAATGCCCATATATTTGGTATTTCACTTAATGCTTCTGCAAAAATAACAACAAAATGGAATGAAAATTAATTTATTTTGTGTACTGCTCCTGCTGTTAGAAGACAGAATTAGGAGATAAAATTTTTGAATAATCCTTTCTGCACAAAATGTTTTAATTTTATGGTATTAAACGGGATTTTAATCTTTTAAAACAATACTGAATTCTATAAATTCAAGCATATAGTTATAGTCTTTTAATATATTTTTTAAGATTTTCTTTATTATTTCCAGAAAGAGAGGAAGGGAGAGAGGCAGAGAGGGAGAGGAACAGAGAAACATCAATGTATGGTTGCCTTTCACCTGCCTCCAGCCACAGACCTGGCTGGAGACCTGGCTTTCAACCTCATTATGTGCCCTGGCTGGGGAATCGAACCAGTGACCTCTGGGTTTGCAGGCCGGCACCTTATCCACTGTGCTACCAGCCAGGGCCGTAATGTTTTAATCATTGTACAATGAATGCTATATTTGTATACATAACTGCACTGTATTTATTTGATTGGGCTATAAATGTGTTACTATAAAATATAGCAACAATTTCCCTTTAAGTCTTCACATTTTAATTACATTGTAAATGTACTTACAATGTAAATGTACTTGTGTTAATTCCACATTAAAAACGTCCAGCCTTAAATTCATTCATATAGTTTTTCAGTTTAGTATAGTATCAATTATATATTGAAAACGCTTAGTGATACTTTAAAGGTACCATATGCATTTTGAGTAAAATGTTTTACCTTTAACCTAACTTGATGCTTCTCTGAGAGAGACAGAGAGACAGAGGTAGACAGAGATATCTGACTAGCAATAGGGTAAAATGCCTGCTCAAAAAATTTCTTCACCCAAATCTTAGATAGCAGTAAATGAGGTTTCCAGGGTTACATAGCCATGTTTATTAGTGGATATTTTGCATACTGAAAAAAAATATTCTTCCATGAAATGGAGCCCAAGGAAACCTGGAAAGCATCTAGATACCTGTTATTTTCTGAGCCATTGCTTGCAAAGGGCTTTTTGTTGAGTTTGCCAGGGTTAATGGTTTCTTTCACAACTTATGTGGGGTCTGGAACTTTTGTCTTAATATTTGTTAGGAGCCCTGGCTGGTGGCAGAGTGGATAAGGTGCTGGCCTGCAAACCCAAAGGTTGTTGGTTTGATTCCCAGCCAGGGCACATAATGAGATTGCAAGTCAGGTCTCCAGCCAGGTCTGTAGCTGGAGGCAGGTGAAAGGCAACCACACATTGATGTCTCTCTCCTCCGCCTCTCTCCCTTCCCCTCTCTCTAAAAATAATAAATAAAATCTTTAAAAATATATTTGTTAGGAGACAAAAGCCTAAGAAACTGGTTTGATTGACTCTTCCATTATTTAAAAACCAAGATTGTTTCAGATGTCTTCACGAGCATCCCATCACAGTGTCAGCGATTTCCTTTGCCTTTAAATGTATTTTTGAGCTCGTTGGAGGAAGCATAGTCAGTGAACTAGTTAATCAGTTAAGTTGCTGTAACTCCGAAGAATACATTGAAAGTTAAAGTGTATTTAAGTTTTTATTCCCATGTGGGCTGAGGGATAATTGTTATTGTTGACGTTTTTCCAAAATCATGTATGAATCTCACAATATAGAACGTATAGTTGTTATAAAAAATACCCTGACATCTAAGTTACAATATTCTATTACAAAAAGAGAACATTTCAGAGTATATTTTTGAAAGTGTAAGGGCATATAAGAAATGCTACTCTTAAAAAGAAATTAGGTCAATGATTTTGTTTTGGGTTTAGCCAGAAATTAACCAAGTCTCACACTTTCTTATTCTTTACTGAGCCACCTGCCGGGCTGCATTCTTAATTTTGCTTTTTACTTTTAGAGCTGAGCTTTTTTGAAAATATTTTATTTTTAGAGGAAGGGGAAAGAAGGGAGAAAGAGAAGAAACTGATGTGTGAGAGAAACATCAATTGGCTGCCTTTCACATGCCCCTACCTGGGGACCTACCCTGCAACCTAGGCATGTGCCCTGATTGGGAATCTAACTGGTGACCTTTTAGTCTGCAGGATGACACCAAGCCCACTGAGCCATACCAGCCTGGGCCAGAGCTGAGTTTTACTATCATGAAAGTTCATGCTTATTTTTTGTAATATATTCCAAGAGGGAAATGGATTTTTGTATACAGTAGATCTTTATAGTAGATAAAAGATCTATATGATAGATCTTTACTAAAGCATGCAATGCGTAGATCATGAGATCCCCTTTTCTTCATGAGGCCATCACTTAAGCCACTTTATGGTTATTAATCTGGAAATGCTACATACAGGGTTTCTAAAATTTCAAGAATAACAGCATCCAGGGGTTTTACTATGTTGGCAACTTTTTATAGGTTCAGATTTCATATTTAACATCGCAATGGAGTAACCTTTTGAAAGGAAGTCTTTGCACACGGGAATATCTCTGTTCCTTTTTCTATTCTTCTCTCAACCAAGAGGGTAATTTGCTTACCAGAATGAAATGATCTGGCCAGAAATTTGAAATACTGCTGTCCTGTGATGATGTAGAGAAACATTGGTCTTGTTTCAGAAGCTGTTGCCTCTTTGTCCATATGTATAAGAAAGGATCTGCCCACTGTTCATCCCTCCTGAGACCTTTATCCATAGCAGAGGCTGAAATGAACTCTGGGAGCCTCAAGGCAAGCTACAACCCGGAAGAGAGGGTGAAAAAAGTATGCCTTGGAAGTCTGATGAGAGAAAACGAGTAATCTGTGTACCTGGACTGGTTAAAAAGCACAGGAGTGCCACAGTCTGCTCTTCGCTGTGATTCCTTCAGCAGCCCCCATGCTTCACAGACAATGCTGGGTTTTGTGGCTTTAATCACAAGATTTTGAGATGGTATAAGCTTCAGATTCCAAAGAGCTCTGATTTCTGCGGGCTGCGCCCAGACAGGCCTGTTTCCCAGTCACCTACGTCTGCACTGCATTGTCAGAATCCTACCTTCCGGTGGGCCTTTGAAGCCTTCCTTCAACCCTGAGACCACAGCTTCTGGAGCAGCCTGCTGTCTCTGTGTGCCACAGACGTCTTTCTCAGCAGAGCTGCAATGAAGTGAATTGGGATGTTGATGCGGCTGTGTGCCAGGTGACACAGCTGGACTTGCTCTAGAAGTCAAAGGTCACATCTGGAAGGCCCAGTGCTCAGAGCTGGGTGAAAATCCAAACACCGGCAGCACAGGTTCATTCCATATGTACAAGGGGGGACCCCAAAAATCCCAGATTTATCATCTGGAGGGCGGGCCCATTGTAGCAGAGGCTTTCCTTGCTAGGTACATGTTCTCGGGACCCATCTGTACCCGTGTACCAGCTGATGTTGTGCGAGGTTGCATTTGGCTTCAGTGAATTGTTTTTGAAGATTCTTTCAATGCACTTGCCCATTTCATGGTGGGCGATTTATGAGCGCACCTGCCCACATCGTGCTGTGTTCAGCAGTTTTTGCGCCAAAATGATATGACCTGTCCTATATCCCTCTCTCCCTATTCATCCAATCTTGTGCCAAGCAACTTTTTTGTTTGTTTCTCTGGATGTAAAAGGTCCTCAAAGGGAAACATTTTGGCCATATGGAAGAAGTGAAACAAAAAAAATGGTAAAAGCACTAAAAGACATCAAAATCAATGAGTTCAAAAACTGTTTTGAGCCTGGCTGATATGGCTCAGTGAATTGAGCACCAGCCGGTGAACCCAAGTGTTGCTGGTTAGATTCACAGTCAGGGCACCTGCCCAGGTTGCAGGCCAGGTCTTGAGCCAGGGCCCTAGCTTGAGGCAAGTGAAAGGCAACCACACATTGATGTTTCTCCCTTTCTTTCTTTCTTCCTCCCTTCCTCCCTCTCTAAAAATAATGTGTAAAATCTTTTAAAGACTTGCTTTGAGTGGCGGAAAAAAACATCTCGATAGGTGTATCGCATCAAATGGAGCATACTTTGAAGGTGATGGAAGCTTAAACATATAAGAATAAATACACAATTTTTAATAAATAAATTCTAGTTTCTTGGAGTCCTCCCTGATGTTTGCTGAGTGCCTACTATGAGTCAGGGACTGTACTTTTCAGTCTGTTATTTCATTGCCACCCTCTGCTTTTCAGGCTATCTAGCTGTTGATCACTAGTAACAATTCCAGGCAGTTTCAGTCCCAGTGTTGCTGAAACGATTGCCACCAACGCAGAATCCCCCAGCTGCTCTGAAAATAGACAGTGCTTCAACTGAAAGCACTATGCTTTCATAGTATGGAGTGAGAGACCTGACTTCTAGTTTTGCCTCTGCCACTGTTACTTTGGGCCTGGCCTTACCTTGGCCTTAATGTCTTCATCTGTTAAATGGGTAGAAAGGTTTGGATAGTGTCTATGGGTCTTTGCACCTCTGACATTCTTAGATGTCATAAGATTGCATTCAGAAATTGTTGCAAAATTATAATTGAAGCAGTTTTGTGAACGGCTCTGTCATGGTTTAGGTGAGTAGGGGAGAAAACCCATTCTTTTTCCCTTGGCAGAGAAAATTGGACCATACTCGGTTCCCATCAGCATGAAACATCTAATATTCAAAAAGAACCCAAAACAGTTGTACTTAAACAAGTTAAACTGACTGCACATGAACACACTTTTCACTCAGCAAGCATTTTATTTTAATTTGTCACTTCCAATATCACAGCAGCAGGTATGTTTCAGCCCATTTAGGTTAAGAAGCTACAGCAATTTTGAAAGCACTAATGATTCTTACATAGTGACTGTGAATGCTGTAGGTGGAATCTAATGAAGGCATGGCTCCAAGGATCCTGGCTCTTAGGTGCACTTAAAGGACCAACATGTTTATTGATGGCAACATGCTACAGGTGGCTCTTAATCAACTCATTCATTTCTGAGCTTATGGCAAAAAAGATAACTGTGCTTAGAGATTTATGGGCCTAGGACCTTCTTCTGCAACAGGAAGGACTGGTCACAAAAAGTGTAAGGCCATGCCCTCACTGCTGCCTCTGTAAGGGGTGGTCTCCATGGCAACAAGGCCAGAGTGCATGGCTTTTACCAGTTGTAGAGCATTTGGTCTATGGACTTTTAGTCATTAAAATTTGAAGTAACATGTTTTTGTGCATGAGTTAGGATCCCCCTTAAACCTAAGGTGGACAATTATAGTGTCCCCTTCCCTTTTTCAGCCAACAATAACAGAACTGATTTGTTTTTATTTTTCCATTAAAGTTCAGTCCTCATTATTTAGGTATGGCCTCTTTTCATGACAGTACAAGACTTACTCTTACTCTGGAATAAACATGGATTCAAATTCAGCTAATATTTATTGAGCATCTACTGGGCGGTAATATAATTAATGCTGACAAATCAATTTACATCATTTTAGTTACCTCAAAATAGATAAATATGGATTCAAATTTAATGAACACTTACTCATGTGTGGCACACAGTAATTCCTCTTTGGATATTTTCTAAGTAAAGGAATATAAGCACATCCTATCAAGTTCAATGAGGATCTTTGGAGACGATCCTGTCAAAGTCCCTCATTAGACAAATGGAGAAATCAAAGCTCAAAATGTAGAATGGGTCATGCAAGACCCTACTCACAGCTATTTAAACTCAGTTCTCTCCCAGGTGGATCTACACTGCCTCAAATGGAAACTGAGTGAAACGGCATCAGAACTCTGATGTGTTGCATTGCTTTTGGACACATTCTTCTAGTTGTTTGGCTGACCGTAGTGTTTGGGATCCTTTCCTGTGAATGACTCAACAAGAAACACTTTTTGAGAAATTGAAAAATACATTATGATACTATGTTTGCAAGACATCAGTACATTTGCAAATATTGACTGGAATAACTTGAAAGAAATCAGCAATAGTGAGCTCTGGCTAAGGTGACTGATTCACATCAAACAAATTCAAAATGCTGATGTGCGAACCAGAACACCAGTTTATTAATTCAAAAGGGAGATATTCTAACTGACTAAAATACATGTGTTGGTTGGACAGCACCCCTGTAGAAAATGAAATGTAGAAGGCCTAATTATAGTTTAAAAAGTTACTTGGTGGGCATGAAACCAGAAAGGGGTGAGTTAGTTGGCTCATTGGAATGACTCATGTCTGTGAGCCTTGTGCACCCTTCTTCACTGTAGGGATACCCTAGTTAGAAGGACATGATACTCATGTCCTCTGGTTTGGGCAACTTCTTCCTTAGCCCTGGTCCATACTGGAGACACACGGATGAATTCTTCCTTGCAGACTTCACTAGGTAGAGATTGCAAACTGTTTCCTTTTCTGTTAACAGTTTTTCAGCTTTTGTAGTTACTGTGCCATGTCAGTTCGCCTTCATGGAGCTGAGTCGTTGCTAGTTGGACCTCCGTAACACAATTGCAAGCTCTTGGGGAACTATTCTGATAAGGCATTCCTTTCATTCTGTGTTTTAATAATGTGATTCTCTGAGAATAACTTTTTGCCCAAGTTCTTTAGGCCTTACTTAATCCCTGCATTCAGATAAGCAAGTCCAAGACTAAACTGGAAGGCAAGTCTGGGTTTGATAGACATATATAGTTGTGTATAGCAGTAAAACAGTATGATGGTCTTCTTCCCTCTATGTGTAGAGGAAAGGGGAAAGAGGGAGAGAGAAAGAAAAACTGATTTGGAAATTAAAAGTTGGAAAAGACAAAGGATGCAAAAATAAGGGTACAGAAAAAGTAGTGTTTCTTGCAAGTTTTAACCAGTCAACTACTCCTGTGTTCCTCCTTCTTGAGTGTGGTGCTGGAGTTGTGATAGACTAGACCAAATATCCTGGATACACTTCTAATACATGTTGGTGTTTTGATGGGAGAGGTAAGAAAGATCTGGAACATGGAATGCTGCTAAGGAAGAATTGGGGAGTTGCCTCAGAGAAGAAATATAATGCCTGATGGGCAGGAAGAAGAAATTAACTTCACAGTATTTTTTGTCATGGTCACTAATACTTACCACAGTATATTTTCAAGTGATTACATTTTCTAATTTATTTATTCTAGTAAAATATCAATTCTAAGTAGACTTCTCCCATAAAGTGAAAGAGCAATAGTCATAGAATGTATACGTTCAAATCAGATGAGATAGAAAAGTGATTACATAGTGAAAGACCTTGTTCGTTTCCAATTCCAAATATAACAACCTTAGACATACATTTTTCTTTAAGTGAGCTTTGTTTTTTCCCTAATCCAGTTGACATACTGGGATACCTTGGTATATATGCCATATTTTCCTTTCACTGCACACTCTTCACCCCAGCTAATAATTCCAGTTAAGAAACTGATGCCTTCCACTTCAGTGGTATGGGGCCCTCCACTATCTCCTTGGCATGAATCTTTCCCTCCCTCATGGAAGCCGGCACAGAACATGTTGTTATAGATGGTGAACCTGGTGGAACGAAGGCATGTGGCTCGGTCAACAAGTGGAACTTTAAGGTACTGAAGAACTGAAGCTGATCTCCCTCTGTTGAAGACTCTCCCCCAGCCACTCACAATGCCAGACCCAAATTTAAGGAAGATGTTCGTGTACTTCCTGTCCGCAATGCAAATAGGTGTTACATAGCTGTTTAACGTTAAGGGTTTATCCAATTCCAGAAGGGCAATGTCATGGTTGTACTTATTAATCGTTGCGTTGTAGTTGTGGTGAAGAATAGCACGGATCACATTTCGCTTTTGCTCTGTTTGTTCCACCATCTCAATGTTATGTTTACCTATTGAAAACAGATTACTTTTTTCAGTCTTTCCCACAGAGACACATTTTCCAAGTGTCCACCAAGCATTACTTACTGAACTGGCATTTCACCCACAGAAACTAAATGTTATCTTAAGTCACAAATGGTCTTTCACATAAAGAAATAGGCCTTAAAGTGTCCATTCAGCATCACTGAATCAACTGGCAGCCAAGTGTCAAAGATCTCAATCTTACATTGGTATCATTTGGGTAAAGTATAATGAGGGACAATGCATACTTTTCAGACCAAAACATGACTTAAGATCCATCATAGAGATGGTTCTGTTCACCCTTGCTGTTACATCTTCCATTGCTCACAGGTGATAATGCATCTACTTGTCATGATTCTACTAGACTTTTCCAATTGCAAATATTTGGCCCCTTTTTTATTGAGCACAGATAGTACATTCATGTGGTCATTTATTCAATTGTTAGCTGAGGGCCCACCACAGGTTGTGCCAGGACCTGAGGCACAAAGATCTATGATATGACACAGGTTTTGGGAAGACTCAATCTTGTAGGGGCATCAATAAAGAATTGTTTCTCGCTGAAGTGAGTGCTAATACAGTGACCAGAAGGGTGGGGGGAGGGGGGAAGGGGGGAAAGAAGGAGAAGGGTCTAGTCAAGGAAATAGTATAAAAGACTCATGGACGTGGACAATAGGGTGGCGATTGACTGTGGGAGAGGGGTGACAGGGAAGTGGAGAGCAATGGGGGAAATTAGGACAACTGTAATAGAACACTAAAAAGAAATGGAAAGTAAGAACTCGGGGAAGCTTGGAGGATGGAACAAGTTGGGTTTTGAAAATATGGCCCCTCTACCATTAGCCCAACTTATTTAACAATGATCTTATTAGACCTTGGTAAAATATGATATACTAGTCTTCTAGAAGATCTAGTGTGATGTTGCAGACTACTATCCTTTTATGTTTATTTACCTGCAACAATGGTAATTTTATCACCAGGTTCGATACAGTGTGCTGCAGTTACGACCCATTTTTCATTAATGATGGATCCTCCACATAATGCCTCAATTTTACCATTCAGAAGGACCTGTGGAAACAAAATGGTGCAACTTGTAGTAAATTTGCTTCAGAGCATAATAAATATGTGTGCTGCTTATAGGAGTGGGCAAACAAGTGGCTTTTAGGTGCTGGCAGGACTGGAGTGTTTCTGGAAAGTGTCAGCATCACAGATTAATTAGTGTTTCTGGAGCACAATCAAAAGAGCCATTTCTGTAACTGTCTTGAAGAGAACATGCAGTGAGAGGAACTCTGGGTGAGGCAAATATGAGGGGGCAGCCTTCTTTCAAGATCTGGGACCCTCAGGTTCTGTTTCCCAGTGAGTTGGATTCTCCGATGGCAAGAGCTGTGCCTTCAGAAATGCACTGCCTTGACTCCTTGAGATCAGTAGTTATTGAGTTTCTAAGCCTGCCTGAGGAAATCTTTTTGCCAGAGATTATTTGAAGAGAAAAACTATTGACTTCTTAGGGAGGTCTTTTCAAGCTCTTCCTAAACTGGGATATTATGAAATGAGACCTGTGGCCTCCATGCAATGAGAGGCAGTAGCACTCATGCACACCTTGCATTGTCCCTAACTATATTTGACTGCCCCCCACCCTGGCTGGATTTGTCAGCTACCTTTGTCCTAAAAGGTTTTAGTTAGCTGTACCTTATTTGAGGACACAGGACAAAGGTGTTTGGGTGCTGCTTTGAGCCTGGGCATTATTACATAAGGAGCTACTCCAGTCTTTCATCTGCACCATTCATTGCACAGAGGAGAGAGTGAATATTTTCACCACCTCAATGACTAATCAACTGGGAAAATTTCACTTCCAGCGTAAGCAAAGGCCTTGATCCACATCTTCAGGAAGAAAAAGCAGAGAAAGGGAACACTAGAGGGCACACTCAACATTTGATAAACCCTTTGTGGGCTCTGACTTGCTCTTGCCAATAGATGCTCTTTTACTAAATAAAGCACACATAGTCCCAGGCATAAGCATAAGCCCATTCATAGACTAGGAGAAGGGAAAGGGGGGATATTTATTGGGAGGGCAGCTACTCACAGGTGCCTAGGGGCTGCACCCTGCAATGTACACTCAAGCACATGCACCCTCCTCCCACCAGACGGGTGCCCTGTGCCCCAGCAGTGGTGAGGGTAAGTCAATCTTCCCCTTCTTCTGGCCCACTGCAGCAATCATTCTCAGAAGGGGGATTCCCAAGGGATTGAAACTTCCACGCCAGCATGTGCTCAGTACCTGGAATGGAGTTGGGCAAGAGACTTGCCTTACCAATCTACCTGCCAAATTGTGACACATTTTTGGTCCTAAGATACCATGTAGCCATGCCCTGTCCCAAGATGGCATAGGGTGGTGTGTGCACCCATCTCAACCTACCCTGTGACTGTGCAGGAGGAGGATGACAGTGGTAGCTACTGGGGGGAGTAAGGGGTGTATGCCAGTGTGCCATGGGTTGGGGGGTGGCAGTGGTCATTTGGCAAGTGTGAAGAGGGAGAGGCAGGGCTGGACATGGTACAGGAGACAGGGGAGTGGAGGTTGAGAATGCCTCTCTTTGCAATACTGAGAAGTGACAGTGCAGTGATTCCAGGCTCCAAGTCCCTAGCCTATGTATCCCCCATTGTCTCATCGGATTTGAGTTATAAAACAAAGCATTGAACTCCAAATGGGGGACTGTTCTGGATGCAGGGCCCTGTGCAACTGGTAACAGGCTCATGAAGTTGGTCCTGACCCCAAGTGATTTTCATCACCAAGCAAATTTGGGCAACACGGCTCTATATAGGTCCTAATGGTCGTAGCAGAATACCTCTAAATAGCTGGAGTTAAGAATGCACAAGCATCAGACTGGTGTGGCTACTGTGGGAAACAGTATGGAATTACTTCAAAAAACTAAACATGGAACTGCCTTTTGCAGCAATCCCACTGCTGGAATTATACCCTAAGATTCTTTTTTAGAAAAGATTTTATTTATTATTTCCAGAAAGAGAGGAAGGGAGGGAGGCAGAGAGGGAGAGAAGCATCAGTGTATGGTTGCCTTTCACCTGCCTCCAGACCTGGCTGGAAACCTGCCTTGCAACCTGGTTATGCATCTTGGCTGGGGAATTGAACCAGTAACCATTGGGTTCACAGTCTCACACCTTATCCACTGTGCTACTACCCTAAGATTCTTGAACCGCCAATTCAAAAGAACCTGTGCACCCCTATGTTCATAGCAACATTATTTACAATAGCCAAGTGCTGGGAACAGCCTAAGGACCCATCAGTAAATGAGTGGGTCAGAAAACTGGTACATTTACACAATGAAATACAGCAGAAAGAAAGAAAGAGCTCCTACCTTTTGCGATAGCATGGATTGAGTTGGAGAGTATCATGCTTAGTGAAATAAGGAAGGCAATGAGAGACAAATACCATATGATCTCACTTATAAGAGGAACCTAATGAGCAAAACAAACGAGCAAAATAGAACCAGAGACTTGGTAATAAGAAACAAACTGACAGTGAACAAAGGGGAGGAGGAGGGGGGAGAAGGGGAAAAGAAGGGGAAGGGCCTAATTAAAGAACAAGTATAAAGGGCCCATTGACATGGACAACAGGGTGGGAATTGACTATGGGGGCAGAGGGTGGGCAGTGCACGGGAGAGCAATGTGGGAAAATGAGGACAGCTATAATTGAGCAACAATAAAAAAAAACAGGAAAAAAAATTCAGATCATAACAATGAATTAGTTTTGAGCCTGATTTCAAGCACCTAAAGTCTATCAAAGAAGATGAATGGTTAGAATAAGTTATGTAGTATATGATAATTATTATACCTTAAACGAGTTATATAAAGTTAATGTTTGATTAAAATATTTACACCAATAAAAAAAGAATTTACAAGAAATGATGTAAGCATGCTTCTCCTCTGTATTACAGTTGACTTAGACATCTCTCAGCACAATGCATTAGTTAGGCTGGACTGAGTGATATCCAAAGTCCTTGGGCACTCAGACTATTATATACCCAGTCTGACTCTTGCCAAAGACTTGCTGCCTGGAGCTTTAACTATTTTCTGGTCAATGACCAAGAAATATAGTTGTGTTCTTTTAAGCCTCAAGAGCAATTTTGCCAGTCCCTGAATGCACCTTAGATATCTTAACAAACATCTTTGCCAAGAAAAAGTCCTGAAATATATTTGCATGTAAAGATAACATAGATGACTTGGTTTTGAAATGTTTGCTTGACTACCTCAGGGTCATAGCTATTTAAATATTAGCTGTTTGGGGGTGAGCTGTCTGCTCGGCCAAGGGCAAGTTCTTGTAAGGCATCCCTTTGGAGAATGATGGAAAAAAATGAGCATGGCAGCTGAGTTCTGACCTGTCAAACACTTTCATGTTTGTCATGTCCTAAAAGGAGCCTGTTTTCTTCCTTTTAGACATAAACAGATAACACCAAATACACCCACACATATCTACAAAATACACATTTACATATCTGTTTTGGGACTCTTCATTGACAATGCCAACCTGGATATAATAGCTGTTTCCTGTTGTTCACTTCCTAACCTTTTAACTTGAATTTGGCCTTTCTCTGTGATTTTAGGAAACCTTTATTTAGTAAACATGCCTCCTAGCCTCATCCAGCTTTACCATATTTTTTCATTTGTGTACTCATTCTCTCTCATATAAAAAGCAAAACCATTTCAGCATGATGTATAGCTTGTTATGGCCACAAGTGTGATTCGCCCCACCCTCAGCCCCACTTCATTTTCTTCTGGGCACAGAGGCGATGTTCACTTTTTTTTAAAATAAAGATTTAAAAAAATTTATTACTTTTTATAGAGAGGGGAAGGGAGAGAGGCAGAGAAGGGGAAAGACATCAGTTTATGTTTGCCTTTCACCTGCCTTCAGTTACGGATCTGGCTGGAGACCTGGCCTGCAACCTGGTTATGTGCCCTGGCTGGGAATTGAACTGGTGACCTTTGGGTTCGCAGGCCAGCGCCTTATCCACTGTGCCACCAGCCAGGGTTCTAACATTTTTTTAAAAGATTTTAATTATTATTCTTAGAGAAAGGGGTAGGGAGAGAGGCAGAGAGAGTGAAAGGCATCAATATATGGTTGCCTTTCACCTGTCACCAGCTACAGATCTGGCTGGAGACCTGGCTTGCAACCTGGTCAATTCCCCGGACTGGGGAATTGAACCAGTGATCTTTGGGTTCACAGGATGGATCCTTATCCACTGTGCCACCAGCCAAGGCCACTTCTGGTTTTTAATGATTGGTTAGCTAGACTAGTCATGGAAATAGATTTCATCAAGCCATCTTAGAGAATAATAGTCCAAAACAGTTTTGTGAGGCCAGGTGAGATTACATTTGTCATCTTTTTATTTCTCCTAATTGGAACTTTATCATCTGAGCTAAAAAAGAAAAAAATAGAGGATTACCTTTTCCAGGTGAAGATATTGCTATAGTATTAGGATCTTGATATAACATCTTCCTCCCAAACCCCCTATCCTGGCCAAAAGAATAAGTTCTGGTTCATACACGTAGTAACTTTGCATGCTGTCTGCCATGGATGTGTCCTAACAGAATGGAAAGAATTGGGTCTGTGAAGGTAGCTATACAATGAAAACCTCGCGTACCTTTAAGGGTCATTTCAGGCCAAAGTTGCGGAAAGCCCAGACTGGGGAAAAATTTAAGATTGTTTAGGCCAAGAATAAAATAAAGAATAGGCAGACATATTTTCTCTGTTAAAATATTTAAATACTGGCAATTGCATATGATACAATCTAATATAAAGGACAGGAAAAGCTTAACAATCTGGCTTCCATTGTATTCCACCCTTGATAAAATGGAAAACCAGGTACTTGGCATTCAAGGCTGCCGGACAGATCTAAGCCAAAGCAGAACAGGTGGGAGCAGCTCTTGGGGTAACTTGGAGCATGCTCAGAATTACCAGCCTACAGGCTTCAGGTCATGGGACCAAAACCAAACTAAAGCTTTGGTAAGTCTCAACACCACCTCACTTCCTCAGATCTTTCACTTTTAAGCTGTGGATGAAGGTGCTGTTGTAGTATAGGAGTTGTGATTTCCCTTTGTTGTCAGATGTTCAAAAGTTTTCAATGCTTCCCTATATAGCTGTATGCAAATTGAGCCTTGTTTTAGTTCCCACTGTGCTAAGAAGGCTGAGGATATACTCACTTGAGGAAATGTCCTTTCTGTTTTGATACAGTGCACTTAACTCTGTAGCTTCCACTATTCCCTCCTGAGGTGTCCCTACGGTGTCCTTGCTTCCTTTCCCCAAGTTCTCAAAAGTATTTCTGAGCCCACTACTGGGCATCTGGAGGGAAAATGAAGGAAATTGGCTTTGTACCTCCCTCTGCCTCTCAGATCTTTTGTCAAGTGGATGAGGGTTTGAAGTCAGGCTAGCCTGCCTACACCTTTGAGGTTCAGGCTAAGTCGAGGCCTTGCAGACCAGAAGCAATGGCTGTTCTTTGAAGCATCTGCGGTAACCACAGCCACTACTGTGGAACCCTTGCCTCCATGCCCAGAGGTGAAAGCCCTAGAATAAGGTAAGAAATGAACGCGACCATTGGAGGGGCCACATACAAGGTATATATAGCTCCTTAGGGTGTCAAAGCTGTCCTCTAGCCTACTCTACTCTCCTCTTGGGTGAACCAACGTCCTCAACATTCTCCACATGGGGCTATGCTGCTCCAGTGACAAAACAGCTCTTCAAGCCAACAATCAGACAAACATGTTTTCAACCAGCACTTTCTCCCAAAGCTGCCCAGCCCACATCAGTGGCTCTGTGGTTGGAAAGGGCTTCTGTAACTAGGGCCAGCACCTGCCTACCTGCCTGTAACTTTCACCTGTAAATCCACACAGAAAAAGTTGTTTTCCCCTCCCCTCCCTGTGGAACTTTCACTATTGCAAAACGGCTGACTTAAAGCTTTTCCTTAACGGACTAAACCTTTCCATTTTCCTCAAACTATTACTCCAGATGAAAGCCAACTACCTATGTTCTTTGTGGCATTTCCTCACTAAGTGTTTGCTTTATCCTCCACCCCCATCCCACCCCCTCTTTTTTTTTTTAAGCTTCAGCTTTTTGAATCTTTTGTAGGCAACATTGCTAAACAGTAGTTTTAAGTTCATTGCCATAGAATAGTTGGGCCTTTGAAACCCCAGCTGTTGCTTACTTTCTCTTGATGCTGTGGCTGCAGCAGGTGCATTGCAGTCTTGTTTGCAATCAAACCAACCATTTCCGTCCTGCAGATTAATGGTGATGGGGTGGAGCTAGCTCTTCCACAAACCAGAGATTGTGGTTTGTTTCATTTCTGTTTCTTTGTCTAAAAGGGACTTTTGGATACTCAGTCTATCTCCTATTTTTGAAAACAAGTAACCTTTCATGAGAAACTGGGTTGGGGGTGGGCATGGACAAAAACAATGCAGAAGTATGATGGAGTCTTTTTGAAATATCCTAGAAAGTAGCTCACAGCGCTTCACCTTTGGGAAAAATTCTAAAACACAGTACTTTGTAGTTCTCTGGTAAGTGATCTTACTTAATGAGGGTGAAATAGGGAGTGAAAGTGTGTGCGCACACATGAGTGATTTTGAATATTCCAAATGATTTAAGCTTGGCTTGATAGGAAGGGGACAATAGGTATACGAAGTACAAGTGTGCAGTAAGGTGGACATGACAGATTTGAAATGTGTATCATATCTTCTTCCTCCTAGTACAGCTCTAACTATCATCTAATAGTTTCTTCTTAAAAGGAAAAAAAAATTAGCTTGCTAGAGTAAAATTTCTATTAGGAAAGACTGGCATCACTAAAACATTGGCAAGCAACTGGCTCAAAGGGGATGTGTTGGGGAATGGAAATGATGTGACTCAGTTGAGGCTTTATGAAACCCCATTTTTTTAAGCTCTCCTTTAAATGTATTTGCACTTCATTTCTGGAATGACAAGGGAACAATGCCAAGCCTGCAATGCATGCATGCATTCTGGGATTTCTTTTGTAATCCTGGGTTTTTCTTTTTTAATGGAGAGTCACCTTCTTAGCTAATGAAACACCCCTGGGTGACTGAATCCTCCCCTCTAGGTACTGTTTTATGTCCCATAAGCCCAAGGAAAATAATAATTATAAAGTAGGATTATTTTTTTGTTTTAAGCACCTTACCCATGGAAGTTGGATGCAGCGTGAATGAAAATGCACAACACAAATCATAAAATTAGAGGGAATTAGATATAGAGATGTTTTAAATAAAATAAAGCATAATTACAGTGGCTGACCCAAGAGGGATTGTTCAAGGAGAGGTTGAAGAAGGTCAAGGGTCAGTCTTATGAAGAGTCACGAATGAAAGTAAAGATGTGGATGAGTGAAGGAAGGCATCACGGTGGATGAAGGTAGCAGCACTAGTAGGATGCTTAAGTAGGGGACAGAGGACATTTTAGTATCTATAAGATTAAGTCCAACAAATGTTATTAAAAGCAAAGGTAAAAGAAAGGAAAATTCAAAGTTTTGGTTGTGATGATCTACAACCCTTCAGTACCATTCTCTACAATGTCTGTGCCAAACCTCTACCTTCCAGCGATAGGTTCAATATCTTACACCCATCATATTAGAAAATAGCAAGCAATCTAGTTCTGGCCAACATGGGTCAGTGGATTGAGTGCCATCCTGTGAACCTTAAGGGTTGCCCGTTCGATTCCTGGGCAAAGCACATGCTTGGGTTGTGAGCCAGAATCACACATTGATGTTTCCCTCTCTTTCTCCATCCCTTCCCCTCTCTCCAAAAATAAATACATAAAATGTTCAAACAAAAAAGAAAATAGCAGGCAATCCAGAGAATCCTGGATAGATACATAGCTAGTTTCAGAAAATTCAATTAATGTTAAGCCTGGGGATACCTGATCCTGGCTTAAATTGTTAATCTCTTTAATGATTAAAAATTCTTTTTACAACAACAGTAAAATTAAAAAAAATTTCTTTAAAGCTATCAGTCTTCGATGGCAAATGTTCAAATCTCAGTAGAGAGGTTTAGTGAAGCGTTCTTGAGATTATAACAAAATTACATGGTTGTGACCACAAGGGGGTTTTATGTTAGATTCAACTATTGTTAAGTGCTGTCCAATAGAATGATGATGCAAATGTTCTGTATCTGCACTTTCCAGTATGGTATAGCCACTATCCACATGTGGCTATTGTGCACATGAAATTTGGCAGGTATGACTGAGGACATGAATTTAAATTTGATTTAATGGTAGTTAAATTTAAATAGCCACATGTGGCTCGTAGTTACCTTATTCGACAGCACCACTTTATATAATGGCCAGCCTGACTCCTTGCCTCCCGGGTCTTCTTCTCTCTGATGGAATCACTTAGGCCTTATTCATAGACAATTACAACCCAGGCTCTGCCTCAAGTCTAGCTCTTGGTTGTTGCCTCAAAAATGTGCACAGGTGATTTTCACATGGGTTGTCTGCAGATCACGCCTGGAGGCACGTGCAATTAGGTACCATAAGTTCACCGTTTGGGGTTTTGAACCTTAGCTTCTGTAACAAGATTGTTGCTTTTGGACCAGTGGCTTTCAAATGGTAACATGCGTTAGAATTACCTAAAGGATTTATAGCACACAGGTTACTGGGCCCCACCCCCAGAGACTCTGATTTGGTAGGTCTAGGGTAGACTCTGAAAATCTGCATTTCTAACAAGTTCCCAGGTGATTCTGATGCTACCACACTTTGAGAACCACACAACCTTGGGCCAAGCCTGTATTTCATACCCTGGATCCAATTGCCCAGCTCTTTAAAAAAATTATTTATTTATTTATTATTTTCAGAGAGGGAAGGGAGAGAGGCAGAGAGGGAGAGAAACATCAATGCATGGTTGCCTTTCACCTGCCTCCAGCTACGGACCTGGCCGGAGACCCAGCTTGCAACCTGGTTTTGTGCCCTGGCTGGGAATCGAACCAGTGACCCTTGGGTTCACAGGCTGGCATCTACTCACTGAGCCATCAGCCAGGGCCACCCAGCTCTTTTTTTTTAATTCTTCCTACTCGAGTCCTTTTAAAAATTCCTTTGAAATAATAGTTTTTCAGGACCTAGGGCTTTTCTGACTCTCACCAATTCTTTCAGGGGCTGAAGCTAAAGTAGCGTCCTGAACCCCAGTACCTGTGACCTCACTTCCAGCTCCCCCTTTTGCTTGTCTGGAATCCTGCTATGCTATTTCCTTGAGGCCAAACTCTTCTTGACCTTGTATAGTAGCTGTCTCTGGACTTCTCTTTCACCAGCTCCTCACCTATGGGGGCTTCCTCATATTGCTTAGTGGTAAACTTGCCTAAACACTTCCTCACGCTGATAGATCTACCTAGTGTCTTAGCCTCAGCCTCCCACCTGGCCTGCCTCTTGCCCTCTGAACTACAGTTTTGGCACATCAGTATAGAGTACCTGCCAAGGGAATTGGCCTGGTTTGGCATCTTCTCCACCAACAACGCGAATGAAGTCGTTAAGTGCTGGCCTGCTTTGAGTGACGTTATCCCAAGTTTTTACATCTTCAGTAGAATTTTCATAGTTGCTATCAGAATAAATAGTCTCAGCACGGGTGACCTTCTCAGAAGAGAGTGAGACAGAAACTCTCCCGCATGGAAATGGCACTTAAAAAATGGAGAAAAAAAATTAGTTTTTGATCATTGCTGGTTGGCAAGCAGAACATGTATTACAAAGATCAAAAATGAGGACCATCCTTGTCACTTCTGAAAAGCAGGCCTATCAATATTTAAAACAATTTAATCACTGAATATAGTCTCAAACTAAAAGGTTAATTACATTATTTTCATAGAAAGTTTTCACACCCTCATGAAAGAAACATTTGGCTCAAGAAGCCATCATCTTTACAGACATAGGGTAAGAGTTCCAGAATCAAATTTTGTAAGACTTTTATAAAGTCTAATGATTTTCTGTTTAGTTTTTAAAAATATTGTATGTATTTATTGTTTTAGAGTGAGGGGGAAGGAAGGGAGAAAGGGAGAGGAACACTGAGGTGTCAGAGAAACATCCATTGGTTGCCTGTAGCATGCCCCCAAACAGAGACCCAGTCAGCAACTCAGGCATATGCCCTGTCAAACCAGCAACCTTTTGGTGTGTGGGGTGATTCCCAACCCACTGAGTCTCACCAGTCAGGGCAAGTTTGTGTGTGTGTGTGTGTGTGTGTTTAGTTGTTTGTTGTTTGTTTGTTTTTACCAAAAAGTCGTTCCCAAGTACAGTTCCTGAATGGAAATCTGATGAATGGGTGCTATGTAACTTTAACTTCAGAACTTGGTAAATGGGAAACCTGCTGCTTATTGTTAACAGGATTTCTTTTGTAGACTAGAATGCCTTCTAGATTCCAATGTGGATTTTAAGTATTTCTTGGGGGGAGAGTTCATTGTGATTTAATTACCTAACTGTCAAATATTAAATAAATTACTAATATGATTATCATAACCATATCCCTCTGGGAATGGGAACTAACCACGTTTATTACCTTGGATTGGCTTATTTCCTAAAAATCAAAATTGTCACCCTAGTAGGTGCAGCTCAGTTGGTCAGAGCATTGTCCTGTGTCCAATTTTTGACCAGGGCACATAACTAGGTTGTGGGTTTGATCCCAGATTGGGGTATGTACCCTGGTCATGGTGTGTATGAGAAGGTAACCAATCAATGTCTTTTCTCTCCCCTTCTCTTGCCTTTCCTTCCCTCTCTCTCTCTTTCTCCCTCTCTCTAAGAGCAATGAAAAAAAAAGTCCTTGGGTTAGGATTAAAAAAGTAAATAAAAAGAATAGAAATTGCCTTCTGATGTATTGGAAACAACCAGAATGGAAATTTGTAGCCAAGCAACGTCACCTTACATTTCATTTTTATTTCTCACTTTCCTTCCAGTCACATTCCTTATAACAGACATTTCCATAGCAACCAGCTGCGGCAAAGTATGGCAAAGACAGCATGTGGTTGGGGAAACAGGAAATTAGTTCAAAATACTTATGTATTTTGTTAGAGAAAAGGACTATTACTATTGAAAGGCAGAAAAGCTTATTTTAGGTTTGGCCTACTTATTCTGCTAAAGCTAAGGCTATATTCAGATATAATACTTAATAGTTGGAGGTAGTTCTCAATTATTTTCTCTCATAACATAGAAGGGTTTATAAGGGTTTAGTTACTATGCCATCTGTGTACATATATTCTCCTTCCAAGATAGGCTGGCTTTAAAGCAGTGTATGTGAAGAACCAGGCAGGACAGACTGGCAGTGCCTTGAGGCATTAAATACTTTTTATTTTAGTTATAGCATGAATACTCCTGGCTTCTTGTCCTTTCTTTAATGTGCCTCTGCTGAGTGCATTGCTGAGATAGGTATCGAACCCACTTACAGGGGGATGATACATGATTTAATGTACCAATTTCATAAGATATCAGGCTTCAGAAATGCAAAAGAAATTGTATATTGCTTCAAAAAGGTCCCTCATTTACCAAATGAAATTGATCCTGCAGAGCCTACTTTTTTAAAATCAAAGTTTCTACTTCTTTCATTTCCAGAGAAGACCAATTCGAGTGTGGAGTGGTGATGTTCTGAATACACTGGTCAGCTGTCAACATGGTGGCATGGTCGATATGGCTGGAAAACACTGCTTTACCCACTGCTGAATAGATGGACTGTGCTGTGCATCCTGGCCCAGCTTAAGATGGTCGTTGGAACTATTCTGATTTCAAGGGTGTAAACTCCTCCTGAGACCCAAGGATAGGAAATAACTTTCTCAGAGGAAACTAGCTACACCTTGGCAGGATTATGCTTAAAATTCACCATCCTTATACTATAAGCCTATCAATCAGTTAGTCATTCATGTATCTTTCATGAGTTAGGGTTACTACATTAATTTGGCTGGATGAATTACAAATACACACACACACACACACACATATATATACACACACATATGTGTAATGTATATATATATGACTTTATCCATATATATTCCAATGTACACAAGTAGCATATATATATATATATATATACACACAGAAATCACACAAATCAATTGCTTCATGATATAAAAGTCAGAGGAAATTGGACACATGGAAACATTCAGACTAAAGACACAGAATTTCTATTTTAAAATCATGATGCAATTGGAAAAATTAATTTTTTCAACTCAAGTTCCTATGTCCTATATTTTCAAAAGGAAGTAGAGACAAGTAGAAATTATAATTAGGTAGGCTAGTTAATATGCTAACAGTTCAAATACAGATTTGGATACTGTATCTGCTCAGGTTTGAAAAAAATTATTTATATTTTAACCTGCTGGTTCACAGGACTGTTCATCTTCTGCAAGTTGGTACCCCGCCGTACAGGAACAAAGCACCTTGTTATCAGTGCCCTTTTTACAAAACTGCTTGCACCTGCCATTCTTAATGTTGCATGTTGCATCTAAAAGAAAGCAAAATCAACAGCAATAGTGTCATTTAACATGCATTTCCAAAAAGTACATGAAACTACTGACTCGGGTATAGGTCAAGTATAAGCTGGTAACATTTGTGGAGAGAAGCTGGGTGAGTCTTGAGCTAAGAATAGAAACAAAATAGTTCTTAAAAAAACTCTTAATAAGGTATAGAATGTTGGAAGCAATAGGTTTGATTTGGCATGAAACTGAAGGTTTGGATAGTCTTGTTTCACAAAATCATGTACTACAATTTAAAATGTTTATTAAACACATCACATATTCAGGAAAGTACCCAGAGCTTTAGTATGAATTTTTCACAAAAGTGGATGCACCAGTTTAAATCCTAAATAGGTCAATACATAGGACATTATCAACACCCTAGAAAACTTTCCTAACACCTCCTTTCAATCACTCTCTCTTTTCCAAAGTTACCATTACCCTAACTTCTAAAAAAGAATGAGTTTTGCCTTTTCACGAACTTTATATAAATAGAAACTTACAATATGTACTCTTATGTATCTTTTATTTAATATTTCATCTGTGAGATTCATCACTGTTGTTTTGTATAGCAGTACTTCATTTACATGCTGTGTAGTTTTCCGATGTATAATTATTACCTTTATTTATCCATTTTACTGTTGATGAACATTTGAATCAAGTTTCCAGGGTTGGGCTCTTTTGTATGATGCTATTAAGAATTTTCTTGTAAGTTCTGGCTGGTGTTGCTCAGTGGATTGAGTATGGGCCTGCAACCAAATAGTTGTAGGTTCGATTCCCAGTCAGGGCACATGCCTGGGTTGCAGGCAATGTCCCCAGTTGGGGGTGTGTGAGTGGCAACCACAGATTGATGTTTCTCTTCCTCTCTTTCTCCCTTCCTGCCCCTCTCTCTAAAAATAAATAAATAAAAATTAAAAAAAAAAGAATTTTCTTGTATCTTTTGATAACACATGCATGCATTATTTCTTGAATGTATACTTGTAAGTGCAATTATTGGATCATATGTTCAGGCTAAGTAGATACTGCTAAGTAGTTTTCTAAAATAATTGTAAATATTTCAATTCTCACCAGCGGTATTTGAGAGTTCCAGTTATTGGGTATATGTGATGCATATTTCTCCTCCCACACTGTGACTTGCCTTTTTCACACTACATAATATATTTTGCTGAATGGAAGTTCATAGTTTTAATATAACCCAATTTATCAAAGGAAACTTGAATCTGGCTGAATTCAACCCAAGAGAATGAAATAGAGTACTTTAAGGTAGCTAAATGCCAAAGATATTATGTTTTGCTACTGATAAGTATTCTAGTGGCTCACATTTTCTTTACTCTCCTACACAATATTCCTTATTAATATAAAATATCTTTCTTTGTTGCTTATAATGCTTGTTGTCTTGTCTGATATTAAGATAGCTTCACCCGTTACATTTTGTTTTTTACCTTTAAAATGTTTCTACATTCCTTTAATTTAGCCTCCTGGTGTAATTTTATTTTAGGTACCTCTTGTCAGCAACATACAATTTGATTTTTTTTTAAATATTTTATTTCATTATTTTTAGAAAGAGGGGAAGGGAGAGAGGGAGAGAGATATCAATGTATGGTTGCGTTTCACCTGCCTCCAGCCACAGACCTGACTGGAGACCTGGTTTGCAACCTGGTTATGTGCCCTGGCTGGGGAATCGAACCTGCGACCTTTGGGTTCGCAGGCCGGCGCCTTATCCACTGTGCTACCAGCCAGGGACAATTTGATTTTTAACACCAGACTGAGAAGTGTCACTGATACCATTTCACATTAATTGTGATTCCTGATATACTTGGCTGATTTCTATCATTTTATTTCCTGTTTTCTGATTGCCATGCTTTCCTTTTGTTTCTCCCATGCTATCTCAGTAATAGGAAGTAGTATGGTTCACGGCTTGCTAGCTGAGATGACTGAGTTAAGAGAAACAGGATTTGCCCTTGGGCTTGCTTGTGTTTCTAGAGTAGCCCAGGAACACAACCAAGAGAAGACAACTTCTGCCTTACCTACATGCTCAACAGCAGTACAACTTTCAATAGAAATGCTCACTTGTCAGTGCAGTTAGAACATGGAAATATTGAAAATGAGTAACCATATTAGGAACCTCCTATGCGCCATCGTAGTTCCTCTCAGCTTCACCTGTGTCATCTCCCAGCACTGCAGTGATCAGTTCTGTACAGACTTCCACTGACCTCATAGGTGCAGCCTTGAATGAACTTCCTTGAATGGACTTGGCTCATATCTGCACTACGTGCCTCTCATCACCTACCTTGGCACTTCCCTGTTGGTGCTGAGCCACGAGCTGCCACATGACCTTTCCGAGTGTCCCAGCATGTATAATCTGGAGATGTGTTCAATCCATGGGCTAAACTTTTGACTAATGGGAGATAGATTCTGATGAACAATTTTTTTTCACTTCTTCCCCCTTCCTAGATAGACTATACTGAGGCCAGTTCATACAGCTTCTTGAAGAACAGTCCCAGGATATCGAGCAATCAGTTACGGATGAAGAAAAGACTTATTATTGGTCTCCTTTTCTTGCTGTCTCACTCCCCTGTCCTTTACTCTTGTTCCCTAGGATTGCACACCCTGACGAATAGGCTTGTATCACAGACTCTTTTCCTGGGGGAACTCAAGCGAATAGAGTGACTGCGTAGTTTTGGAGTATATTATGGAGTTTTAAAAAAGATTTTATTAGCACTGGCTGGTGGCACAGTGGATAAGGTGCCAGCCTGCGAACCCAAAGGTCTCTGGTTCAATTCCCAGTCAGGGTCAGGGCACATAACCAGGTTGCAAGCCAGGGCTCTAGCCAGGTCCATAGCTGGAGGCAGGTGAAAGCCAACCACACATTGATGTCTCTCTCCCTCTCTGACTCACTCCTTTCCCCTCTCTCTAAAAATAATAAAAAAATATCTTAATTTTTTTTTTATTTATAGCCCTGGCTGGTGGCACAGTGGATAAGGCACCAGCCTGCAAACCCAAAGGTCGCTGGTTCAATTCCCAGCCAGGGCAACATAACTAGGTTGCAAGCCAGGTCTCCAGCTGGGTCCATAGCTGGAGGCAGGTGAGAGGCAACTGTACATTGATATTTCTCTCCCTCTCTCCCTTCCCCTCTCTCTGAAAAATAATAAATAAAATCTTTAATTAATTTATTTACTTTTAGAGACAGGAAAAGGGAGGGAGAAAGAGAGAGAGAGAGAGAGAAACATCAATGTGTGAGAAATACATTGATCAGTTGCCGCTCACATGCTCCCCAACTGGGGACCTAGCCCACAGCTCAGACATGTGTCACGGCTGGGAATCCAACTAATGACCCTTTGGTTTGCAGGCCAGTGTTAAATCCACTGAGCCACACCAGCCATGGCCATTATGGAGTTATGGGTGACAGGTCTAAATTTTTGTACTATATTTTACACAGGCTAGCAGGCTAAGATAATAATTAGCTCATGTTCTTTACTGACACTGCAGGAAATAAAGAGGAGTCTAATAACCAATCAACTGTTGCCAGATAGAGAAACCAGCCTGAGCTTTAATCTTTGCTACCAATAATCTACGAAGTGCATGACCCAAAGAGATGTCACTTGGTCCTATTTATTTTTAAAAGACCTTTCTCCTCACTCATGGTGACTCTATTCCTGGCTCTTTCATGAGGCTAGCTGCCATTTTTGTTGTTACAAAGTGGTACTAAAGTGTTCAGCCAAATCAAATACCACCTGTGGAAAGTGTTCAGTCAATATGAGATTGTGATAAGTTAACAGAGGTAGGTGGTAGGTCCAACCTAGTTTGGTGCAGGGCATGCATCACAGGCATGAATAAACTCAGTATGGTTTTCTCAATTCTGATTCTGTGCCCTTGACTGAATAACTTCTCCACAAATTTCCTTATTTGTCCTTGCTCTTCGTGGCCCAGTATGTTGCTGTTTCTCTACAGCTTGGTTTGTGCATACAGTGGGAAATACTGTTGTCCAATCTGCAGTCTTTTGCCCTCAGGTAATGGACTCAAAATTTTGGAAGTAGTTTAACAGCACAAGGATATCCAGTAGAAAGGTCTGTAGTCTAGGATCTAAGGAACAATAATTTTGGGACTCATTCATTAACCATTTATTAAGTACTTAGGTATCAGGCACTGTGTTGGGTATGGATCTACCTGGTTCTGAGGCTGGTCTCTGTGCCTAAAAACTTCTGTTCTTCTCCTTCCATGTGGGTGGCAAGCTTCTCTTTCTCATTACCCTTATGTCTACCACAAAAGCTACTGTTCTGTTTTATTTTGTTCTGCCTTCTTCTACCCTGATACATTCACTGATGAGAAAACCGAAGCTTGAACAAAAGATGTTCTATCTAACAAGTTTACAACAGAACATTCTGTTATTTAGCTAGACTGAAGTTATTCTCTTTTTTTAAAAAAATTTTAAAGGTTTTATTTATTATTTTTAGAGAGAGGGGTAGGGAGAGAAGCAGAGAGGGAGAGAGACATCCATGTATGGTTGCCTTTCACCTGCCTCCAGCTACAGACCTGGCTGGAGACCTGGCTTGCAACCTGGTTATGTGCCCTGGCTGGGGAATCGAACCAGCAACCTTTGGGTTCACAGGCCGGCGCCTTATCTACTGAGCCACCAGCCAGGGCTTGAAGTTATTCTCTTTACTCCACAGAAATACATAGCAAACCAGACAGTAATGTCTGTGATGTATTAGCAAAATGAAAAAAAAATTGTGTATGTGCTTGTGATTTTTTTCCTTTCCATCCTTTTTAAAAAGGATTTTATTTATTTTTAGAGAGAGAACAAGGGAGGAATGAAGAGAGGGAGAAAAACATCAATGTGTGGCTGCCTCTCACACACCCCAAATTGGGAACTTGGCCCACAACCTAGGTATGTGCCCTGACTGGGAATTGAACCAGCAACCCTTTGACTTTCAGGCCAGCACTCAATCCACTGAGCCACACCAGCCAGGGATCTTTCCATCCTATTTTACTGTGGGAAAATGTTTATACTCTTAGAAAGAATGGGAATGACCAAGTTCCTACAGACCTTGATCTATCTGAAAAGAATTCAGATATGATGTAGCTGGGGACATACAGTGATCTTTATTCTAGCCAAATGGACACAATTTACAATTAATTGTTATTCTTCTAACTAGAAAGTATGTCCTGAATGTTTGTACCTTTCTCCCCTGGAGAAGAGCCTCATGGACAAGGGATAAAGAAAACCAGATAATTTGCACAATGGAAGTCTCCCTTCCCTTTAGAAACCAGGATAAGGCAAGAGACTTTTGGGGCTAAGGTCTCCATAAACCGTGCAATCTGGGAGCTTTTGAGATTAGTCTTTAGTTCAGTTTGAAGCAATAGCCTATAGGGAGTTTGTATCTTTTCATTGTTGTTGTCGCCCAGTGTCTGAGATAAAGTGTTTTGTTTTTTTTTTTAAGAGAATTTCCACTTCGTTTCTGAATTAAATGAGCTGGAAAGGTTTTTCTAAATCTTGATTAAGATGGACTTGGAGAGATCAATATGAACCCAGGGTCCAGGTTTGGTGGTGGAGTCAGTGCAGCCAAAGCCAAATGTGGGGAACCCAAGAGGACTGAGATGGGTCCCGTTGCAGACTTTGCAGTTTTGTTATGTGGACTGTAGCCTCACACATGTAGCAAAACCTGTTAGGGCGGGGCAGGGGGTTGTGCTTATATTTACATTCCTTAGGACTATTCTCTTCCTTTACAGTGTCTGTTTTTAAATTAAAGACATTGAGGAATATTTCATGTTAAATACTATTTTCAATTACACTTGACTACAATGTACCCTTCATTCTTAACTGAGACTAATTGAGTTATTCATTCCCTGAGCTCCAATAGTTCTGTTATTTAAGCTGAAAATGAGTAACTACTCCAAAGATTTCTGTAGATTTCCATAATCAAATTTACCTGGGTGAATCTGAGTTTGAGATCATAACCTTTCTGATGAAAGTAGCACCTCAGAGCCCTGGCTCGTGTGGCTCAGTGGATTGAGTGCCAGACTGTGATCTGAAGCATTGGTGGTTCAATTCCCAGTTGGGGGCACAAACCTGAGTAGTAGGTCCCCATATGGGGGCTTTTGAGAGGCAACCAATTGATGTTTCTCTCCCTGTTTTTCTCCCTCCCTTCCCCTCTCTATAAATAAATACATACATACATACATAAATAAATAAAATACAATTAAAAAAAAAAGTAGCAGCCCAGAGATGTTGAACCAGTTAACACACCCACAGGAAGGGTAGCCCAGGCATTGGTTTGTCCCCTCATTAGGAAATCCGAGGGAATGGGAATCTAGGCCAGGTATGCCAGTTCATCAACCTGCATCCACTCTTTACTGCCTTTAAAAATGTTTTGTCCCTGCCACCTTTTCCTTTCCTTATCTTCATTCTTTTTCATATTTTTGATCTTTGAGGAAGATGATCAATGGATTTTTCTTTCATACTGAAAGGATTTCTGAACATTGCAGGTGACTTCTTTTCCTTTCTCAACAGTACAAGTGCAGCTGCTGTGGTTCATTTTGTTTTATGCCTTTTTCATCTATGTGCTAGGTTACAGCAATCCACCTAACACATAGGTGAACCTAAATTTACCATGTAACTTTTTCAGTGTAATCAGTGTATGAGTTTATATTTCTGTCAACAAATTTTACATGTAAAGTGGTTTCTATGTATGAAGAAATGCCAGTTATACAAGAGAACTGACTTTGCCATTCCCCAGTTCTATAATTGCTTGACTTCTACTGCCTGTGTTGACAGCAAATGAGTCCCAAGGTCAGTTGACTGGTTCAGCTTTCTTTGCATTTTGTGGGTAGTAGTTAGAAGCATGGGTTTTGGTCAGACAAACTGAAATTCAACTCCATTTACTTTCTGTCTGCATTGAATTGAGATAATAATAGTACTGACTGTATATGGCTGTAGCAAGTGAGTGGAACATTGTTACCTACTGTCTACCAAATATTATTGCTCTTAATATAGTTTCTAGAACTCATCCTGGAAACTATGACTGCAGATAAGCTTTCCAAGTATGTTTCATACAGTGGCATATATTCTGGCTTTAAAAGGAAGGAAAACCTGTCATATACAACAATATAGATGATCATGGAGGATATTATGCTAAGTGAAGTGAGCCAGTTACACAAGGACAAATACTGTCTGATTCTACTTATATGCAGTGGCTAAAATAGTCAAACACATAGAAGCAGAGAATGAGGAAGGGAAAATGGGGAGTTGCTTTTCAATGAATATAGTTTTAGTTATGTATGATGAATAAGTTCTAGAGATCTATATAAGATATTGCCCGTAGTTAACAATGCTGCTGTGTTGTACACTTCAAAATTTGTTAAAAGTGTAGCTATCACTTTCTGTGTTTTTACCACAATAAGAATGTATACGGTTTTAGGGAAAAACTATGATACATAAATATTGCATTTTCCAGTTTCATCTGGTTTCAGAGGGAAACTCTGAATCATGAGTAATCCAAACTTAGCCACTTACCTAATTCACAGTTCTTTCCTTCAAATCCAACTTGACACCAACATTCGTAGGAATTAATGTCATCCTTGCACATGCCACCATTTAAACATGGATTGGAATCACATTGGTTTCCATCTTGGAGAGAGGTTAAGACATTGAATTAGCAGATACATTGTTTAGAATGCCTGCATTCTAAACAGTCCCTGCACAGACTCTGGGAAGGGGAGCCTAATTTTAAGATCAGAGCAGAACTGCTGACCTGGAAGCCAGGTGCTTATGGGATAGCCCTGACTTTCTGCATTTCTAAAAGCAACCCAGACAAAGGCACTTAGGCTAACACTGTCTTAGGAACTTGCCTTAAGGAAGACATGTTCATAGTTCATGCAACGGGAAAAGCAACAGGGAGAAGAATGTTTGAATATAAAAATACACTGGAGCAGCATAGGTGGAGAAGAATTTTCAATCCTTTCTTATAGAATGGTGGTAAAATTAATTCCAAATCAAATCACATCACTTCAATAATTATTACCTATGTGCTATACAAGGCCTGCTCTATCACAGGTCTTGCAGTGCAAGCTGAGTCAGTTAACATATGGTACTTCCACTCAAGGAACGGAAGGCCTAGGTATGGAGGAAATGCATCTTTTCCTTTATGTTGTCATTGAACTTGTATGTATAAAATGCAGTAATGGTTCAAAACAATAGAAGAGATGCCAGAAGTATACGTTACTGCTTACAGATATTCTGTCTATGAGTTAGGTCCCAAATGGCCTAAGTAACTTTCACTACAAAGGACTGAAAAAGAAAAAAAAAAATGTGAAAATGTTTCTTTTTATGTATGGATTGGCTGTTTCCTTTCTACTTTTCCAAAAGTTTCTATCTTTATAGAGTTCTTGAAATCCTTTGAAGCCACCGGTGGTAAGAAAACAGGAAGGAACACATAGACAGGAGGGGAAGGAAAGGTCAAGATGAGAAGGGAACATTTAAGTCTGATTTCTTAGCGCTCTGCCTCCATCCCTATTTCTAAGGCAGCTTCAGGAGAAAGGGGTGAATAGGACCATAAGGTAGACTGGTATGCACTTTGAGCTAAGGTAAATAGCCCTGAAGAAAAACTGGGAGCTGTATAAGCAAGACAATATAAGAGAAACAAAACAGTGGGAGCTGAAGATGATGAAATAATGAGAGAAAGGGGGAAAGTAATTTCTGATTACCAATTGGACTTCAGAACAAAGTTCCCTGTCATCTAGCATGGCGATCCACTCTAGGAAGAGCAGTAGCATGTCTGTCATGTTCTCTGTCAGTAGCATGTATCCAGGTCCCATTGACTAAGGACCAACAACCCTTTCTCAGAAATAGTCCCTCTGGAAAGGCTGCTTGCTGTAAAAATAAGAACTTGTCCTCTCTGCCCCTTAATCCAATGTGCTTTTGCACAACCACTTCCATTTGTTCTGATTCTATGAAAACAAAATATGTTCTCCCTGGCTTATTATTATTGATGTTCCAAACTGTTCTAAAAAACGAGCAACATTTGCACTTTATATTATAGACTAACGGGTCTGAATTATTTAGGATGTTTCACTGAAAGGGTCTGGGCTTGCAGCCAGCTACACAGCAACTCATTTGCTGAGACATATCTTTAAAATGAGTGTCATTTTATCCTGCATTTAGTCCTCCTTTGGGGTGCTTGTCTGTGTGTACTTTGGGCTGAGGCAAAGCCACAGACAGTAAGGGGTCAAAGACAACAAGGAACAAGACCTTGCCAAGTGAAAGGTTTCTGTTTAAGGCTGTTAGGTTGGTGTTTAAGAAATAATTGCATTTAGATTTGAAGGTCAGTAGGGATACTAGTCAAGACAAGGGGTTGGGAATTAGAGAACTTGGATTCTTTCTGGGCTCCATGACTCCCCAGGTAGGTGAACTTTGTCAGGTCTCTTAATCTCCCTCAACTTCAGTTTCCTCCTCTGTGAAATGAGGCTAATAATACTTTGCCCCCAGGGTTGGTGTGAGGATTCAATGTGGCAGCCACTCTGTAAAGTACTTGACAGACAGTGGTTAATGTGGTTGAAGGATGTTACTTCTTCAACTGGGCTCCTGGTGTGGTGAGCGGATGGTACAGAACAGGATGGGAGTAAGGGGCCTGTGTCTCTGCTGTATGTGGTAGCCCACTTAGTGAGAAACAGCATAGGCTATTTTGGGAGAATTAGGAGTACTAGTTGCAAGTGAAAGAGGCACAGGGTTATTATTTTTTTCTTTCTTGTTCTTGTTTGTGTTTTATTTTTCAACAGACAAAGCAGTAGTGACAGAATCATGCCCTTAATGTTTCCAAGGTACCTTTACCTGAGATACAGTAACCAATGCCTGTGGTCTAGAAAGTAGGAACCCACTTTCAAAATATGGTCTTAAGAGGTACTGACCTACCCCTGCTAGGGGATCGGAGGTCAGGTCAGGAGGTTCGCAATGAAGGGATTATAGGAATTTAAATACAGCCAGGAATATTTGAGGGGGATATTTAGGAACTGGTGTGCTTTAAAAATATATCACAAGATGCGGAATTTTAAATATAGTTGAAATAGAGAATGAGATGCCTTGTTTGGACTAACTGTAGGGGAATACCTCAGTAGAGAAATTGGCCTGGTAGTGTTAATTACCAAGAACAAGGAAAGGCAGATAAAGCAAATGTAATGAAGGGAAGCTCTTCTTTCACCATGATTTAAAAAACAAAAGTGGAGGAAGCATGAGTTATGAGAGCATGACCAAGCCCAACAGTGTCTACAGACTAGAAACTGGACAATAGCACTGGATCTCAAATGGAAGGAACTCAGTAAATTTGCTGGCCAGGTAAGCCAACCTGTGAAATTTATACTGCCTCAAAGTCCTGCTGCTGGATTTTAAGTTAATTTTAAAATTTAGTTGTCATTAAAATTTGGAATATCCCTCATTTTGGCAAATTCGTTTCACAAATATTTACTCAGTGCTTCTTTACCAGATCTTGTTCAAGGTACTAGGACCACATCATTACACAAAATAATTGGATACCCCTACCAACATGAAGGTTGTTCTCTAGTGAGGTGGGATAAAGAACATTATACAATATCTCAGATGGTGAAAAGTGCTATGTATAAGAATTAGTAGAGCTGGATGTGTTGTCTAGAGTGAAGGGGTTATGGGGTGGGGGGCAAGCTTCATTGAGATGGTGACATTTGGGCAACGACCCAAAGGAGTTGAGGTAGCGAGCCTAGAGAAACTTAGCAGAAGAACATTGCACATTAAAGGAACATTCCTAGAGTGTGCAAGAGGCACCTGGAAGGCCAGGGTGACTGAAGTCCAGTTGTGTGATGTGGGGAAGGGTGACTGGAGTCCAGTTGTGTGATGTGGGGAACAGTAGAAGACAAGATGGGAGGGGCAACAGGAAGGGCAGGGCAGGGTAATTGTGGAGGGCCCCATGGACCATCATAAGAAGGACATTTAAGCAATAAACATTTAAGTCAATCAACATTCTCCGATTCTCTACTGAGGATTGCAAACCCTCATTCAGGCCCCAGATGCAATCATGTCTGTTTTTTCCTCTCAGCTTCCTGAGGTGGAACATGTTCTTTTTGAAGCCCTAGGGAGGAGTAAGCATAGCTGCCAACTGATGTCTCTCATGCTGGCATAAAGCTGTAGTACATCACCTTTCAATATTGGGTATAAGAGTGGAACTTATTTGTCTGAGTCCTTTTGACAGAGTTTAATATATTACGTGTTTACACAGAGAAAAAATACACAACTCTCAAATGTTTCATATGCAAGCTAGAGGATAAAATGAATTACTTACCAACATATTCCTTCCAAAATTCAGTCTATAAAGAAAAAAAGGAGAGGTTAATAGTGGCATTGAAAGTGTTTAGGGTTTGGTTCCTTCTCTTGTACCATTTATAATACACATACGCATAGATATTTTAAAACTACAAAGATAAGTTTCTCTCTCTTTTTTTTAGGTTTACTATTTGTTCTGTATCTGAAGGATATTATATGGAAATACTCACGGTTCTCTCAGTGTTTTCAAAAACTTCTCGTGCTTCTTCAAAGCTACATTTTTCTTCCATACATTCTCTCTCAAGGTTCCCCTGAACAAATTCTTCCAATTTACCTGAATTATATCTCTTGGGTCGGTTCAGAATTTTGGTGGCATTTTCACGATCAAGAAAAACTGCAATTAAAAAAAAAAAAACTATTTAGCTTTAGGAGAAAAAAGAAAGAAAGAAAGAAATACCATGAAAATTAAACACATCTCTTAGGGATGGCTTTGTTTTTAATCCAAGTAATCCTAAAGCCAATTTATCTTTGGGGCATGGAGCCAAAATTCATGATGTTCTCCTGGTACTCTATACACATGGAGATTTAGGAATTAAAATTCAATTTTACTTTTAGCCAAGAGAGCTCCCGTAATAAAAGGTCAGGGTTTGCCATCCTATTTGAATGTACTTTGCATGAATAAGAAAGTTCTTAAAATAAGCAGTTAACCTCATGCTTTGTCATCATTTGGACACAGCAATTACAGAGCCTTACAAAGGGATTGTCCCCCTGGGTGGGCTGTTTGCAGGTCACAGTTGCCCAAATTAGTTTGTAACAAACATCTCCTGGAGGAACTGCAAATGCAACCCCAGGGTCTCGCACTAGATTTAAAAGGAAAACCGCTGCCTTCATTGTTTTTATCTTCAGACTCACCACACCTTCAGCTGGCATGTGCTGTAGGAATTCCAGTCATACCAATCTTTCTCAGGGATTCAGGAGGTGGTTTATCTTAGCTGCCACCACTTAGCCTGTGTGGACACTCCTGAGCTTTGGAGCACTGAGATCTCTAACCAATTCTCCCTGTCTCTCCCTGTCTCCCGGCTCTTGAATCTCAAATCTCTCTGTTTCTGCTTCTCGCTGTCTCTTTCTATAGAGATATAAATAGATACAGATCTATTATTTATATCTGTATCTATAGTTGATAACAGGAACTTGAGAAGTTGCCTGGAGCTGCTTTTCTCTTCAAGAGATTATCTGACACCATCTCATAGGACCAAGGTGCTTTTAAGATGAACCTTCCAGGGCATTTTGGGATGGCTTTCTTATGAACAACGAAAAATATACATATATAAAAGGAAACAAATTCAACTATAGCCCCCTGTTTTCATTGCAGCTCTTCACTTCAGGGACCCTTCCAGTCCCTAGACAACCTTGCTTTTCTCTTGTTTGGCAAATAACCCATGGGCGTCACCTGCCAACTTTCTCAATTGTCTTCACCCCTTCTTTGGTGCTGCAATATCCTGCAATATCAGCCTCAGATCAGGGCAGTCAACTGAGTCTGCCTTCCATTTTGAGGCAGCTGACCACGTTGGTAGTAGCCAATTCCCCAGCTACAGGTGGATGCCATCACATAGTGATGCCTTCCAGCCTCCTCCAAGCCTTCCTCCCTGCTGAGCAATTCTGCTTGGTCCTGGGCACATCTACAGTATCACCTATGTCTGCATGCAATTACGGTGTGGTCTAGTGGAGAAACAGAGTGGTGGAGTCAGATCAGACCACCTCTGAATTGGCTATGAGATCTTAGGCAAGTCACTTGTGAAGCTTAACTTGGCTCAAGGCAAAATGGGTATGGGTATGCCAGTAGGATAATAAGAATATGCACCTCGCAATATTGGTGACAGGATCAGTCAGAAAATAATATGTGTAGGCTGGTATACAAGGGGGACCCAGAAAACCTGAAATTTATTTACAAAATTGTGTATTTATTCTTACTTACTTCAACTTCATCACCTTCAAAGTGCTCTCCATTTGATGCAATATACCTACACAGACTTTTTTCTACTGCTCAAAACAGTTTTTGAACTCCTTGATTTTGATGCCTTTTTGTGTTCCTGTCATTTTTTGCTTCACCTCTTCCACATTGGCAAAACCTTTCCCTTTAAAGACCTTTTTTCATCCAGGGAAACAAACAAAAAGTAACTTGGGGTGAGATCGGGGGGAATAGGGAGGGTGGGGCATAAAAGTCATGCTGGTTTTGTTTTGTTTTGTTTTGTTTTGGGGTCAAAAACTGCTAAACACTCAGCATGGTGTAGGCAGGTGCACCCATAAATCACCCATCATAAAATGGGAAAATTTGTTCTAAGAATCTTAAAAAATCTACTGAAGTCAAATGCAGCCTCTCACAACACCACCAGCTAGTACACTGATAACAGATGGGTCCCTAGACACTCACCTACTGGGGAAAGCCTGTACTGCAAGGGGCCCACCCTCCAGATGTTAATTCCGGTCCCCTGCCCCATTTGTTGGTCCTCTCTCTTCTTCCCTACTTACTCCCTTCCTGCTCCTTGGAAAATAGAACCGAATCTCAATTTAAAGGGACTCTGAATTTGCTGTGCAGGTTAGTTTCTGTTCATGTAGATGGTTTAAGGTAAGTCAACCTGTGAAACTTACACTATCCTGAAATTTTCTGTTCCCTTTAGCTCTTTAATGCTCTCTCTCTCTCTTTTTAATAGCTCTTTCCCTTCTTTACTGTCATTCATACAATGAAATGACTGTTGTCAGAATCAGCCATAGTCTCCTAAAGGGTAATTTTGAGTTTATGTCTTTCCTGGCTGCTCTGAAACATTTCTAACTGTTAATCTCTCCCTTTTTAAGACACTCTTTCCGTGAAGTCACACCACTCTGGTTCTTCTCTTTGCTCCAACTCTTGTTATTCATCTACCGCTTGAATCAGTTAATTCACCTTCTCTATCTGCCCTTTAAAAGTTCAGAGTTCTTCCAGGCTTTAGCTTTAGCCTTTTCCCTTTCTACTCCAGCCATCCATGCTAAGGCCAGGACTGGGGTGAGGTAAATAAGGCATTTAGCGCCCAAAATTGAAGGAGCCACTCTCGTCCAGTGTGTGCCCTACTTGCTTTGTTTGCTTCACCCTAGCACAGCCCTGGCTCTTTCAATACAATTTTCTGAACACTCACTACTGCCAGGCACTGTATTAAGGGCCACAATATCCATGTCCACTTCCTGACTTACCATGCATTGGGTTGTAACTACTGTTATTTCACAGTGAGTTCCAAATATTCATCTCTGGTCAGATACATCTTCTGAATTCCCCATCCCTAACTGTACATGGCAGTATGACAGAGTACTGATGCTAACTTAATGCTTCTGATGTGCTGCACACTGTGCTCAGTGCTTTGCAAACATTATTTCATTCTACACTCACCACAGTCCCATGAGATAGGTACTGTCATCTCATTTTCAGAACTGAGAAAAATAGAGATTCTGAGATATTAAGTGATTTGCTCCAGGTAACATACGAAGGTGTCAGAGCCAGGATTTCAACTCTGGCAGTCAGATGTGCAGTCCATGTTCTTAGACCCTAGGCTGCATTTAGTAATCATTTAAAACACCCAAGATATACTCTATACACTTTCTCTAAACCCATTCCCCTCCCCAGATGGTTAAGTCATATCATTTCTACTTTCTTATTGTTACTTGAATTCCTTTCCCTCCTCTGTCTATACAGCTAATGTCCAGGTTCAGACCCTCCCGCCTTCCCTGGATGATAACAACAGCCTCAAGACTGGTCTCCTCTAGTCTTGTCAACCCTTCCTCAAACATTGATCAGAATGTTGCCAGTCTAAGCATCTAAAATCAGCCATCAGTGGTATTTCTTTGTACTTCTGATGACTCCACATTGATTTGTATTATCCAAACTCCTTACTTTAGGGCTTTCATTATCTGATGATCTGACCCTACCTCAATACCCTGCCTCACTTATCATATTCAGTATTCAAAGCATACTGAGTAATTGAAAAACCTTCACATTCCTTGTGGATCTCGATGTTTGCACATGGCTGATCCTCTTTGCCTGGAATGTCCTACATCAGACATTCAAGAGTGAATGATTTTTAAGGTCCAGTTCAAAATATTAACTCTGTCAGTTATTTCCCCAGTTAATGTATTTCTTTTTCTATTCAATTTAGCACCTGGTACACATTTAAGCACATGATATTGAAATCTCTCTCTGGATCTCAAGATGCTTCAGGCCAAAGAGAGGAGTCTGGTTTATCCCCACGTACCTTGTACCTTGCCACAGGAACTGGCCCCATAATAGTCACTTTGTTTTGTCAAGTTTTCTAAAGTGTATGGATTGAAGCTCTCTCCCATTCATTTGTTTCATTCATTTATTCTGAATGAAAGACAGTTTTGGTCCATGCACTTTACAAACCTCATTTGGTGTCACAAAATAGTTTTGATTTCAAAATCCAAATGGATGCAATAACACCTACGGGCAGCTGCCATGAAAATGCAACAACTCAATTAAATCATTCATCGAAATTGCTTTTAGAAGTCAATGACAATTCCATAGCAGCGGAGAGTGCTGCATCAATACTGTCCATTTTATTTAAAAATTTCATTAACATATTTTATTGCTTACAGTATTAGAGTTGTCACGGTTTTTCCTCCTTTGCCCCCTCCACCCAGCATGCCCCCACTACTCTCAGTCAATCCCCACACCATTGTCCATGCTCATGGGTCTTTCACATATGTTCTTTTTCTTTTTTGACCATGCTGTTACAGTTGTCCCAATTTCTTTTCTTTTTCTTTTCCCCTTGCTCCCCTCTGCCCAGCACCCCCTGATCCAGCAATTCCACCCCCTTAGTTCATGGTCCATCTTTAGGGAAATTCCCCAGCTCCTCTCCTCAGGCCCTACTAATCTCTGACTCCTCTGACTCTAGAATTACGTTGCCTTTCTCTTCAGTATTGTTTGAGGATCACATAACTAACTTCTTTTCAAGGTTATCTCTTATAGTCATTGTTTCCCAAGCTCTGAAATCCCATTTCCTCATTTTTTCTTCCTATCTGTCCTTTTTTTTTTTTTTTTTACTAACATCTGAGCTCTTCAAGTAGTCAGTAGCCCTCGTAAAATCTCCAATCTCCGTCATCTCACCACTTATCCTGGAGAAAGGGCTCTGGTCCTTTGTCCAGCTGATTTCACACTGAGGAGATATGTGTAAAGACTTAGCAGCATCCTGTCCTACTTTGTGAATTTTCCAGCTAAATTTCTTGATTGCTGGACTCTACCCACTCTGCTAGTTTGACTTAACCTTTGCGTTCATGTATCATTATTTCTGCATTTCAGTCTGACATCATGTCTGGAGTGGGAACCACAGGGCCAGTCTGCTTTCTGGGGACCCTGAGGGTTGGCACCCCTGATCCTGGCACTGTCAGCTACTAGATTTGATTATAGTAGGCTGACAAGTAAGTGTGATAAATGCTTCCTGTGAGAACATGCTGTTTGTCTAAATGAGGTAATTTCTTTCCTGTATGCTTTCCTTCGGGGACACTGCATAAAGTCACTGAAGCTGTGGAAAAACCACGTGGCACACGTTGCATTAACCTACCCTTTCTGTCAATTCTTTGATTGGTTTTGCTTGCCTAAGAGGTTGAGTATCGAGTGTTTTCCTATTTATTAACTCTGAGATGTTTAGAATCTGAGATAAACAATTTCTTCCTAATCCATTAAAAATGTTAGCGGCAAATAACAAGTTGCTAATGAAAAGTATTGTCTGTTTTAATGAAAATTCTAAATTGCAGGTATATAATTTAATATATTTTTTAGTAAATCATTTTTATTGTTAATCTATTACAGTTGTCCCAATTTCCCCCTCTTTTCCCTCTTCCAGCCACAGTGAATCCCCACAGTGTTGTCCATGTCCGTGGGTCATTTCTACATGTTCTTTGTCTAGTCCCTTCCCATTCTTTCCACCATTATCCCTCTCCCTATCCCCTCTGGCATGCCTTATTATATGTGTATAAGATTTTGAAACACATCATATATCTTAAAATCAAGATTTTTGTGCAGATAAAAGCATTCTCTGTGGCTTTAGTGTTTCCCATTTTTATTTCAAAGTGGTAGTACAAATAACCAAAATGACAGTTAATCTTTTTCTCCATATTCTGCTATTTCTTTGTTAAAGCATTTCCCCTTTTTAATTTTTTGGTAACAAAGGAGATGACTGTTTTCTAAGAGGAATTACATGGTTAAATCATAAGCCCCACAGTGTCCATTAAAAATGTACCATAAGCATTGTAAATCGATTTAGTTTTAAAAATTAAGGAGACACAGCTACCAGAGAACCTGTATTAGCCAAACACAGGCTGACTACTAGACTCTTAAATATTGCTGTCAAATCTTGTAATCATTATTTGGTGAAGAGGACAGCACCAGACACTTCTATATCTAAAAGAGAAGCATACTCAATGTATCTTTTAAAAGAAAACAAACCTGCACATTCAGCACTGAGCAGATATCCTATAAGGCAGATGGTGATGAGGCCTGGTGGTTCTGCCATGATCATGTTCAGGCACTGCATAACCTTTGCTAGCAGATTGTGCAAGCAGCAAGGTTCACCAATTGTTCCAAAGTACAAGCTGAGCTGTATTTGCTTCTGGGAAACAATGTCCCTTTCCCACAGTGGGTCTTTGGGCTATTTGCGATGGCTTCTTGGGTTAAATGAAGAGAATAGGCTGTAGCCACCATTAAACGTCATTCTCATTCCATGGACTTTTGCTCCTGTGGTTGATTTGAGACTGAAGCAGGAAGTGACACATTAAAACAGCAGGGGGTGTAATACCTACAGTTGCTGTGGCAGTGAAATTCATCAGTGGAATCCATCTTATGCTTGTCAGGGAACACTATTGTCCTATAAAGATAAAGAGATAGAAAGTTCAAAGGCATTTTATCACCATCCTTAAAACACCAACAATGCTTACATACCGTGAGTCACCTGGTGGATCTTTTCCACAATGAGGAATTTATAAACTTGTTATGCCATGTGCCCATATGGTGAATCATATGAACCCTGTCTCAGAACACACGTATTTATGTGTGAATGTGTGTATGCAAATATGCTTACCTATTATGTATATAAAATAAATGATTATTATATAATAGTTAATATATTATGCCACATCACATAGAATATAAAAAACTCATAAGATTATACCATTTACCTACCATTCTTTTTTAATTTAATTTTATTTTTGTTGTATTACATTCATCCCATTTTCCTCCCTCTGCTCTCCCCTTCCCCACCCTCCCTAACTCCCTCCTCAGCCAATCCCACATGTTGTCCATGTCCATGGGTCATCCATGCTAGTTCCTTGACTAAACTGTTCCCCTTCTTTGCCTCCTTCTCCCCTCTGCACACTGACAGTCTGTTCCTTGTATTCATGTCTCTGGTTCTGTTTTACTTGTTTGTTTGTTTTGTTCATTAGTCTCCTGTATTGGGTGAGATAATATGGTATTTGTCTTTCACTGACTGGTTTATTTCACTAAGTATAATACTTTCCAGTTCCATCCATGTTGTTGCAAAAAGTAGGGGTTCCTTTTATTCTTTCTGCTGTGTAGTATCTCATTGTGTAAATGTACCAAAGTTTTTTGATCCAATCATCCACTGATGGGCTCTTAGGCTATTTCCAGCACTTGGCTATTGTAAATAGTGCTGCTATGAACATAGAGGTACATAGGTTCTTCTGAACTGGTGTTTTAGGGTTCTTTGGGTATAATTCTAGCAGTGGAATCACTGTTTCAAAAGGCAGTGCCATTTTGTTTTTTGAGGAAATTCCATACTGCTTTCCATAGTGGCTGCACCAAGCCTGCATTCTCAACAGTGCACCAGGGTTTCCTTTGCCCCACATTTTCACCAACACTTGTTGTTTGTTGATTTGTTAATGATTGCCATTCCGACAGGTGTGAGGTGGTATCTTATTGTGGTTTTAATTTGCATCTCTCTGATGGCTAGTGATATTGAGCATTCTTTCATATGCCTCTGGACCCTTTGTATGGCCTCAGAGAGGTGTTTGTTCAGGCTCTTTGCCCATTTTAAATTGGTCTTCCTGTCTTCCTGGTGTTGAGTTGCGTACGTTCTTTATACATTTTGGAGATCAAACCCTTGTCTGAGGTATCATTGGTAAATATGTTTTCTCATACAGTTGGTTCCCTTTTAATTTTGCTGATGTTTTTTTTTTCTTAATTTTATTGTTGTTGTATTACATCCATCCCCTTTTTGCTCCCCTCTGTCCCCCTCCCC